>CAIGRP010035152.1:0-12567 GCA_903798385.1 Fraxinus cuspidata
AGGAATGATGTTGCAGGTCAAAGTGGTGATGTTAATTACGTTATTGCTCGCGTTGCTTTTCATGATAAGAGCACTTGTGTACTTTATTGAGTATGTACTCATGTTCATGCATCTATATTATTCATGATATCTACATATTTATGCATGCACATCCTATCAATTTATCGTAAGAGTTCCCTTTCACTTTATTCTTTATTATAAGAAAAAATGATGAAAATTAAAAAAAAAAAGGAGGAAAAAGATTTTCTTTCATGCTATTTTGTTATCTAGTATTAGTTAGGTACATAATTGGTAAATTAAATTTTCATTAATTTGTTTAGAACTTGTTTGGAAAATTTGATATATGTTGTTATATGTATCTTATGCAATGTACACATTAAACTCTTGTGAATAAGTTTTAACTGTGTTTGAGAATTGGGATGATGATCATCTGTGTGTTGAATTGACTTTAAATATGGATGACCTTTAAATTAGTTGATCTAAACTCTTATATATTCTCCTTAAACAGATTTTTTTTTGTTTGAAATTTAGGATGACGATCATCTGTGTGTTGAATTGACTTTAAATACGGATGACCTTTAAACTAGTTGATCTAAACTCTTATATGTGTGCACGCGCGCGCGGGCTTGCAGATAAGAGGAGAAAAAAATGTATAATATTAATTATGAGCTTTTTAATTTATAAACGTCCTATTAACATTGTGTTTGACTTCATATTTTGAAGAATAAATTTAGTTACAAGTCATTATTTGAACGTCATTTCTCATTAATTTAGGGTTTTGAAACTTTTTTATATAAGTTTAATGGCGCTTTTTACGCATGAATGACTTATAAAATTTACTCCACTAGGTTCAAAATAAGCTATGTGGAAAAAAGTTACTTGTTTATGAACTATGCATGTATAAGTAAACAAATAACTGTTCTTAATAATAAAGTTGAAAATCTATGAAAAAATAAAAAAAATAATTGGTCTTAAAATTGGAAAAAAAGAATTTCTCCTATCACATATTTTGGCATAATGTTTGCATAATTATATGTGCATATTTTTTTTACTCATTCCTCTGTGTTTGACATAATTATTATTTGTCTTTCCTTTGTTATTCGTGATAGAAAGGGGAGAGATGTGTATATATTTCAAGGAGTTAATTATATGAGTTTGAGGGATAATTTTAAATTTTTTGATCTATAGATGACATAGGGGAGTCATTTGATATATTTACTGAAATTTTATTATTGATATAGTGTCGTGTTTTGTCTATATTGATATAAAATTCTACGGTTCATTTCTAATTTCTAATTCACATGATATTTCATATTTAGGTGTTACACTTGTTTCATTATGTGTTTTATTTAACTTAGTTATATGATTTTTGGTTTTGTTAGTTTTCTCTTATTTTTCACGTGGTATTGTGGTTTCCATGTGTTTTAGGAAGCAGGTTGACCAAGTATTGAAATATTTTTTGGAAAGATTATTCTTGGGTAGTTTTGGACTTTTTGATTTTGAAATAAATGAGTTTGTCACGGAATGCCAAATGGGGAGATTTTTAAATCCAAATTATAATTAGCGCAAATCATGTTCCAAATTCTTACTCACAAGTTGCAATATATTTTTCACATAGAAAATATTGAAATTTGGACAAGACTATTTCTAAAAGATTGTAGCCAATAATTTCAATTAGACATAGATAGAGAACGTTATGATTAAAATATTGACGAATTCTCAACTTCAAGTCGTCTGTCGCTGGACTAGCACTTGAGCGACGTGGTTATCTAAAGAGTAGTAACATTTGGCGTCCAAAAGTGTGTTCAATTAGATTTATTCTATAGATATCAATTCTTGGATGATCCAAAACATTCATTGATTTTAAGATTCAACCGCTACATATTACATGTTCCATAAATTCTTCCAAAACATATTTTCTTGATTAAACCATATTATTTCATATTAAATTATATATCAAAACATACAAAATCTTTTGATCAAACACCAAACCACCTAATTCACCAGAGATAAATCGATACCAGGGATCGGGAGCTATTACAGAAGCATAAATTTAGGAAGACTAAAGTGAGGTGCCAAGAGTCGGGATCTGGCGTCAGGAGCATGCAATCTAGGAGGTCTAATGTATAAATCAGGAGTCGGGATTTTTTTTGAAGGAACGTATCTCCAGTATGATAAAGGAAGACTGTAGGAATTTGAGTCAGAAGTTCTACGGGATAGACGGGCCGGACCGTACTGTATGTTTGCTTCAATTTAGAGTGGATTGCTGACCGGTAAAATTCCCAAATTTTTACCCAGTTCGGCTTTCTCTATGATCATCTTTGGTGTTCTTTATTGTTTTAATTATTAAGTGTGGTATTCAAATTTAAAATAAATTGACTTGTTTGATCTAATCATCAAAAAACAATTAAAAAATGACATGTTGCTTTTAATTGTATAATTCCGTACGTTAGATCTAAATATTCGATAATTTAAAACTTTCATATTTCTTTATTATTAAAGTGGGATTAATTTGTAGTTAATTGGCACACTTTCATTTTGAAAAATAACTTGTCAGCAGCTCAATGGATCTCATAGTCAATTTAGTTTCACAATATTATTATTACTATTACCGATCATTCGTTAGTTTCACTAAAATTCGTACGTACTAAATTTGTAATAATACAATAAACTTGACATGTGAAGTCACTTAGTAAATTAAATAACGTTATTTATAAAACAAAAAAATATCATCGACAACTTAAATAAATGAACTTTGAACTTACATGAAGCATTTCACATCTAGAAAGTTTTACGTCTCTTTCATTAATACATGATGAATATTATCTAGACATTATTTTGTAACAACTACTAACAACAGAAAATCTAACTCCGCTTTCATGACATTTTTGTATCATTGACCACTTCTGTAATCTATTGATAAATTAATAACCTCTTAAAGTAATAATTCTCTCGATTCAACATAATATTTTATAGAGGTTTTACTTTACCATTATTCTTTTGTAAAAGTACACTTTTCTCAAAACCCTAATTTTGAACCAAAGATTTTTGTTATATTTATTGGTCTTGGAAACAGTATGATGAGAAATCTTCGCCCCTTTTTGTTTTGGTTTAGATAAAAAATAATAAATTTAGTAGATTTTTATAAAAGTTAATGGAATGTATAGTTGAAAAGTTATAGATCCTACTAAATATATTATTAAAATTAATTATTGATTTTACTTAGATTTTAATTTAGAGTAATGCTATGTAGCCCTATTGAGAATCCTAGTTTAAGTATCGCTAAATGATTGACTAAATGAATGTGGAATTAAATTAATTACACATATAATTTAATATCACATTAACAGTGGGGTTAAATAGTATTACTCTTTAATTTAATGATTTAGCTTAACCAAACACGGGTTTAATTGGAAGAAATTTTGAGTCTTTGACTAGATTGTCAATTAAATTCTTGATTATTCCATTCCCAAATCGCAGTTAGTTAAATGAGGACGCATAAAAGAAACCGTAAACCCAACCTCCAAAGCATGCTGCAAAATCTAGGAAACATTTGGTAAGACTTTTAGAGATGAAAAATATCATCTTTTTTCTGTGCAAAAATTTGAATTATTTTGATTTTCACAAAATATGCAGTTAAAATTATACTTTGATTTTAAAAAGTAAAAGTTTAGGAAAATAAAATGAAACCAAACGGAGGTAAATTTTTTGATTTTCATTGCTCAAATAAAAGACTTCGTTCTGTCACTTTCAGAAATTATCTCTTCTACTTACCATCTTCATTCCTTCTCCTCTCCTCTCCTCTCCCCACCCAAACTCCTATTTCTGTATGTATATGTGTATATAGTTCAGAAAGTTACAAAACTGCATCAACTAATCTGAAGTACCATTAACAATTGAAACCATCAACACGAATAATCTCTCTTTTTTCTGAACCCCAGTAACCATGACAGAACCCTATCACAATTTCTCAACAAGATGGTTCAACTTCATTCCTCTCCATTCACCCTATTCTTCTTCATCAAACACTTCTTATTCACATCATGTTCATAATTTAAGCCAATCCATAAGCCATACAGTTTCTCAGCAAATTCCCATTTCACCTCATCCACAAGAAGCTCTTCCTCTTCTTAATAACCTCAGCCCCTCAAATGATGAGCATCAGCCCTCATGCAGTGCCATAGGAAATGAGGGCAGATCCCTTAGCACTGGCTCTGATGAAAGTCTCACTATAGACTTAAATATAGGGCTCCCTAGCCCTAATTCTGATTTGACTACCAATATTTCTTCATCTGGGGTACTCTCAGGGTTGCCCATGAACAGCATAAACAAGGGTCAATATTGGATTCCAACACTTACTCAAATTCTTATGGGACCAACACAGTTTTCATGTCACCTTTGTTCCAAGACTTTTAACAGATTCAATAACCTGCAGGTAAATTTACTGAGATTTTAGCAATATTCTGGGCTAAGATCCTAATTTTAATTTTCTCATCTAGCTTTTTAGTTCTGTTCGGACATGGAATAAAAAAAGCACCATTAGATCATTTTGTCATGAATCAATGGGAGAGCTCCCACGAATAAATTCAGAAATTGAAGCTATGAATAAGTTTCAAAATTTTTTTATGTTTTTTACTTTTTTTTTGATTCCGATAACTAAATTGTACTGTACTGGTCGTCTACCGACATAATTTTCCACTGTGGCAGCCCATATTCAAGTCATGAGAACTTTGTTAAATTCTTTTTTACTTGTTTTTGAAGTCCAGACATGAGAACTTTGTTCCCTTCACAAATACAACCACAAAACATGTTTGGAACAAATCACTTCCCAACTTATTTTCTTAGCAATTAAAACCTGAACCCAACTAGTTTTCACTTTTCTCTGAAATTGGAGTTCGTGAAAACTTTGTAACTTCTCGATTCCATAATTTTAAGTGCACCATTTATAGATTTTGCATGAGTTTAGCTTTGGACCAGAAAAAGTGGTAAATTTTTTTTTTTTTTTGTAGATGACTGAAAATCTATAAGTGATTTAGGCATAATTAGGTGTTTTTGATATTCTTGGATTTGTTTATCGCCAGGACTAGCATTCTGGGACTTCATAGGTTTTTTTTTTTTTTTTTGGATGATATAGTGGTGTCAAAATGAGCATGTTAGTTCAAAAAAGAAACCTCTATACACGTGTCTGATTGTTATCAATTTAAATCGAATAGCTTATGATGTTGGAACATGTAAAAAGGAAGTCCAAGTTAAAATCTTATATATTTTACTATCTATAAACGATTTAATGCATGTATGCAGGATCATGAACGTGCCTTCTTTGACTCGGCGGATTGGGCTCTATGCAAGGTATTAACTCCAAATGGCATTTTAGCATTTTATTGTTAAATAATTAATAAAATTACATATATACTCGATAGAGATAGGCCTTTCATAAATATTTTCGAATACACATTTTACCAACCCAATGAAATTAAAATATATATATATATAAAAAAAAGGACTTCCTAAGTTTTATTATGAATTCAATGCAGAATTTTATAATCTCTCACTAATTACAATTTGAATGTTGAAATAGACTCAAACTCTATAAATATTAAATACACCCATTTAAGTATAACGCTTGGTTTAAATTATCAGCAAGGGGCAGGAGTTGACCAACAATCAATGGTGGCTATAGAGACATTACAACCAAAATTAGAGGTAATATAATTTTATTTCTTTGGTTAAGCTAATAATTAAATATCTAAAATTACCCACTAATAGTTAAGACTCTTAAAAGCAAGCCTTTTCCAGACTTTTGGGCATAACGTATAGTCGAAATAAGCATTTAAAGGTATTTATTCGCTATTAATTGAACGATAAAAATTAACAAACTCGAATATAAATCGTTGTGCAGAGAACACCGCACCAGCAACTACCACCTCGAAAGCCTGGTTGTACATCCGGAAGGGACAACTATGGCAGATCCTAAGTGTATTAGTTTGTTTATTTAAGATAACATTATGGTTTGCAATAAATCAAAACTATTTTAAGGTCGGTATACATGCCTGTGGCAAGATGAATTTATCTTCTTGTCATCTCTAGTTTGCATTGAAAATTATGTGTAGTCGGGTTGAATGTGAATAAAATAGAAGAATAACAATACTTTTTCGTATATATATATATATTACCGTTCATCCAACTTAATTTGGACGAGTTTTAGTTAGATCCTTAACTTGTTGAGTGGGTACCTTACAATGCAATAGTTATGTAATATATATATGACCGTCACCCAACTTAATTTGGACGAGTTTGAGAGTTAGATCCTCAAGTCATTGAGTGGATAAGTCTTTCGTGTAGACTTGTTAAGAAAAAAAGAGAGTCCAAATTGAAGCAGCATTGACATGGACTACATATAATTGAAAATTTTTTATACGGAAATTTAAAATTGAATGCTTTTTTTCTCTCCTTGATTGACCTCGTCTCTCGACTTGTTCTCAAGATAATTAGTTCAAGCCTAAAAGAGAGACACATGTTTGCACAATCAATTTTCTATTAGTTGTCAATACAAAAACAAAATGGAACCAAGGATTTTATTTTTCTGGTTGAAATAAATACGAACTAAACTATCCCATTACTTTATTATTAATATTAATATTTGATTCTTTTCCAATTTATCTAATAATCTATTTTAGTAGGCAAAAAAGAAAAAAAAAAGAAAAAATAAATGAAACCATCCTTTTGTATCAATTAGCGAGTTAATTGTTCCGATGGTTACTGAACGTATATCTATGTCTTAGATTGCTCACTTAAGTTTAAAATGTCGAATTTTAGCGACTCAACGTATCCAAATATTGGACGTTACTCACTAGTATAACTTTCGTTTCAAACATCTAACAGAATTGGTGATGTGGATGCACATGTGGCTCCCCGTTATGTCGTCAAACTTTGAGGTGGTCAAATTTTGGCTACTAAATTTTGAAAAACGTCTTCGATTGCTTACCAAACTTTGAGAAACTTTTATGTTTATTACTGAACTTTGAAATAGTTGAATTTTGGCCACTAAACTCTGAAAAATGTCTTCTGTTGCTCACAATAATTTTGGATTAAAATTTGAAAGTAATTCAATTTTAACGATAAATTTATTGTGTGTTTTCGTTGTAATTAGTAGTCACTTCCTTTGTACAAATTTGCAAGCGTTGTCATCCACGAGGAATGATTACTCAATTACACAATAGTTAAATTCAATTTTAACATATTTTTGTAGAATTTTAAGATTTTTTCATCATTTGCAAATTTAAATTTATTGTGTATTTCGTTATTAGAATTAAATTAATTTTGCAATGAAACTCATAGTAAATTTGTTGTTAAATTTAAATTAATTCAAATTTTAGAAATGATTTTTTTATTAAATCCAAATTTATTGTGAGTAATAGAAGATATTTTTCAAAGTTTAGTGACCAAAATTCAACCACCTCAAATTTCAGTGGCCAAAATTCAAGCACATCAAAATTCAATGAACAATAAAAGACTTTTTCAAAGGTTAGTGAGCAATAAAAGATATTTTTCAAAGTCTATTGACCAAAATTTGATCACCTCAAAGTTTAACAGCGTGAGCGCCACATGTGCATTTCGTTAGCCACTTCACCAACTCCGTTTAAATGTTCGAAATGAAAGTTATGCTAGTGAGTAACATCTAACATTTGAATAAGTTAGGTAGCCAAAACTCGACATTTTAAAGTTCTATGAGTAATCAAAGACATTAACACAAGTTCAATGACCATTAGAACAATTAACTCAATTAGGCAAAAACCAACTTATCAACTTAAAATGTGAAAAATTCAAGCACGGGCAGGCAAACATGAAATCAGAAAAACCTCGCGAGTTAATTAAATGACTAATCACTAACATTTAGTTTTGGTTACTACTTGTTCATCCAAAAATAAAAAATTATCAATTGTTCACACACTTTTACACAAATTTATCTATCCATCACTCGTTTAAAATCCATCTATCCATGTGGACAAAAAGATCGATGTGGCATATGAAAATCCCACATGGCAATACACGTCAATGATTGAGGACAAGCCGGAAGAAATTGATTTAATTGAGTAACACTTTCCTTCAATTTAAATAACGTTTTCTCCTTCACCACAAAACTACCGCCCCCAATTAGAATCACGTAACGGTGAAATGAGAAAACCCCCAATTTTCACCACAAAATTACCGTCCCCAATTAGAATCACGTAACGGTGAAACGAGAAAACCCCCAATTGACACCTTAGTGAAACGATTCCAAAACACCATAAATTCATACATGCCCTAAAGCAAAATGGGAAAGGTAAATGAGTTCTGCATATTTTCTTGTATAATATATTCACTGTGCTTCCCCTACTAAACAATTCCTTTGCACAATGGCAGAGCTCATTTGGATACACAGGCAACTTCTGAGTTGAATCGCTTCTGGAAACATTTTGGCACTTTTGTGGGGCTCAATTTGAATATCTTTTTTTGTAGAAGAAATTAGGTTCATATGAATTTGTGGTTTTCTCAATTTAAAGTTTAGAGCGTGTTTGATACACATTTTTTTAGGAGAGAATGATTTTTTTTTTATATGATGGGGAATATGTAGTTGAAAAAGAGGAAAAGTTATTGATGTGATGGAAAATATTATTTTATTGAATAATGTGTGGTTGAAAATGAGTAGAAGAATAAAAATGAAAATGTGGCTCAAACAGGAGCTTAATATGCAACCGTTTCTTGCAAATTGGGAGAAGAAATGATTTGAGTTGATTTGGGGAAGAATTGAATAACTTTATGGAGAAGAAATTGTTTAGAGTTGTGAAGATTTGGGAGAATTGAATTTTGATTTGGGGAAAAACGTTCTTGCAAGTTGGGATGGAAAAAATTTATTTTAATTAATTAATTTTTTGTCCAAAGTGTCCAATAGTTTAACAATTTTATTGACAAATAGGATTTCCATTGTCGTGTAGATCTTTTGTTTTTTTTTGTTTTTACGTAGGAACCCGAAGCCGCTACTTGTGAGTGCGCAGTGGGTAAACATCGCTCTATGTGTAATAGCCTGCAAACCACACAGGAAAGATAAACCGCACTAGGCAAGCCGTGTGCGACGGTCTAGACCGAGAAAGTGTTGGCAGGGGGTTCGAACTTGTGACATTTGGTCTCCGTGTTCACCTACTCTACCAACTCGGCCACCCCCGAAGGGTCATTGTCGTGTAGATCTTGTTATCTATATGGATGGATTTTTCAGTAATGAATGGATAACTTTGTATTTTTGAGTGATTAAATAATAATTACGTTAAATGTTGATGATTGGTGGTTTAATTAACTCAAAACCCCACTTTTGCATTCGAACTCGTGACATTTGGTCTCCGTGCTCACCTACTCCACCAACTCGGCCACCCCCGAAGGGGTCATTGTCGTGTAGATCTTGTTATCTATATGGATGGATTTTAAATGAGTAATGAATGGATAACTTTGTATTTTTGAGTGATTAAATAATAATTACGTTAAATGTTGATGATTGGTGGTTTAATTAACTCAAAACCGCGCTTTTGCATCAAAGAGAGACTGAGAAAGTTTTCATCTTTGGCATCTAAGGCGTCACCTGCAATTCTAAACCTTCAAATTCACAAACAGAAACAATCTCAAAATTCGAAAACCTCAAATTTCAGCTCTTCAATCAATCTTGGTCAAAAACACAGTAATATCTACAAATCCGATACAGTTAAACCTCAGTTCAAAGACTCAAACTTTAAATCAATTTCAGTTTCACGAACTCACATTTCTGGTAATAAGCACAAATTTGATGGAATGTCCTTTGATCATCAATACTTTGCTGAAGTTCTATTAAGAAAATTTTGATTTTTGCTACTAATCCATGAATTTAAGGACAAATGGATCGATTTGAATTCTCGGATTATACTAAGGTATGAAGGTGGATTTCAATGCTAGTCTTGCGCTTGTTGAGGCTCTGTACAAGTCAGGAAGAGAAGGTCCTGAAAATAAATATTTAAGTCTGGTTCTCTAGGATGGACTTGTTGTATATGTATGCTCATATTACATGGTGATTGATTGTCTCTGCAAGGCCAAAATGATGGACAAAGCATCAGAAACTTTGACAAGGATGTGCCAAAGAGATATACTCCCCAAATCTTGTTACTTATAGTACCCTTATTGTGGGGCATTGCAAGATTGGATATGTAGTCAACGCAAAAGAGTTGCTGCTGATGCTCATTTGACGTGGGTTTAAACCTGATTTTTTCACTTTTAACTCAATAATCAATGGCCTTTGCCAAGTAAACCTGATTATTGATGGTTTTGATTGTTTCTCAGAAATGATCACTCCAAATGCTATTACGTACAATGTTTTAACACGCTCCCTGTGCATCGCTGGGGATGTTTCTAAAGCAATGAAACTATTGAGAACCCGATGTTTACTCCTTTAATGCTCTAATTCAAAGTTTTTGTGGAATGAATTAAGTTGAGAAGGCGCTAAGGCTTCTTACAGTTACAAGCATGTTGTCACTGGATTTGCATCCTGATATTTTAACTTACATTGCTTTTATCAAAGCTTTTTGCGGATCTGGAAGATATCATGAAGCTAAGGAATTGTTCCTCTCAATGGAAGCAAATGGGTGCATCCCTGATGCTTATTTATGCAACTCATATGTTGATGCATTGATTAAGTCAGATAGAGTTTGGATTGCTTTTTGAAGCTATCGGCTTTGAATACAAATACAGATACCAATTACATGGCTGCGATTTACGTCCTATGCTGTTGAAAATTGTAGGTTTGCAATTAGCAACTTGACAGGTAGTGGTCTGTCTTAAATTCTTGCTTGAAATTTCCTGTGTTGATTGGTGGTTACTTGTGTAAAGTTGTTGATGCAATACTCTAATTGTTACTAGTATTGTAAGTTGTTTGTACATCATAGTTGACATTTGATGTTTCTATACCTTTTAAAGTATTTATTCAAAACTTGTCAATTATTCCTGATTTTTCCCACTCTCATTATGGACGATATGCTAGTTAAGGATATAGTGGAACTTAATGGTTTACTGAGTTATCAACTTCGCGCATTATTTCACGGGGCTTTTCATGAATTCTTCATCAAACTAAAAGTTTGTGAGAATTATTTCTGATTCATATAATGATTAGTACTTTACAATGTTTTTTTAGAATGATGAACTTGCAGTTATGCTGTTTTCAAGATGCTTATTAATCTCATATGCACAAAAATAAGTTTGCATATGTTCATAATATCATCCTCCATTGCTAAAAGGATTCTTATTTATGGGAAATACTGATGGATTTGTTTCATCTAATTAGATCATGAATTGTATATTTATCTCCAATTTACAGTGGTTTACTACATAATCCAAAGCAAGGAACTTATATTGTTTTTGTTTTATTTAAATTATATAATGTTGAAATACTTGTTTTCCTGAGTTAAAAAAAAATGAACAGATCCTGGATTTGTGATTCTAGTCAAAGACATTTTGACTGTATTGACTGTATAATCCAATACTGCACAGTACAAACCAATACTCCTTAGAAAACATGCCAGTGGATGCCGACAATGCTCGTTTTTATTTAACACGTCACTCATTGTAGTCTCCAAGAAGTTGCTTGTTGATGAGAAATAAGGCTAGCTAAACATTACTTGTTCTGGAAGGTTTGTGAGAATAGGTTTGATTTCTAGCTCTCCATGCAAACAGTCTGCACAAGTTGGTGAGATTTGTCCAACTGTTCTTTCTTATGGTCACCTCTATTTTTATCCAATTTTAACCATAGTTTACCTATAGACTAAGTATTGTTAATCAAGACTATCTTCTTCTATAAGATTGTTAATTACTTGAATAATATATCATACTAATTTATTAGCTTTAGTTCTACTTTTGAGAATGTTGTTGATTCTAGAAAATTACTAGTAGTCTGTTAAAGGGACATCTGTATTTGTATATATAGATGTATGTATGTGTGCAGCCTAAATCTGTCTCTTGTGTCTGTTTAATCTAATGAGCTTAATGGCATTCTCAGTGACCTCAAAGCATTGGTTTTTGGCTACAGTTTTGGTGTACATCTTTGTTTTGTTGTGGGAATCAGGTATGCATTCGATAACTGTTGGTGCAAGTTCAGTAGGAATAATTTTTCAGTAGTGTCTACTACTATCTAATCGTCGTTACTAAATATGCTATTGATTGTTTTTTCTAGAAGAACTTTTTTATTCATTGGTGTTGATGTTTCTATTGCTACCTTTGACAGGGAACGCATATGAAGATCTGACGGTGAAAGCATACGAAGATCAACCTCATTTAGGTGCTGCTGGTGTAATTGCAAATGAATACGTGCCTGAAGCAGAAGATGAAGGAGAGGGACAGGGACAGGGACAGGGACAGGGAGAGGGAGAGGGAGAGGGAGAAGGAGAAGGAGAAGGTGATCACTATTTTCCTGAAGGCGGGACAATAAACACCAATCCCGCTAACGTTGTCGACAAAGCCCTCAACTGTTTCCATGATAAATATGTAAGTAATAATTGCCTTCAACCTCACCCCCCCCCC
>CAIGRP010035157.1:0-11912 GCA_903798385.1 Fraxinus cuspidata
TGTGTTGCTGTATATGTTTGTGTGTTAAAAAAATGAGTGAAGAGAGGCGTGAAAAAGAGTGAGACATAGAGGCAGGCACACATTTATACGAGGGGTGTGTGAGAGAGAAAATTTTGGAGAGAAATTATTTATATTAGTTAAGTGTATTTGGTATAAGTGTTTAAATTTGTACAAGTCTTTTGCAATAAAAAAAGAATTTTTTTGTGTTTTAAATTCAACAATTTGGTATCAGAGCTATGCAATCGGAGACGAATATTTGGGCTTCTTGAGTTCGTGCACAAAAGGAGATTGTGAAACTTTATTAAAGCTTACTTGATTAAGAGGAGGTAAATCAAGTCACGATGTGTAACCTATAAGCAGTAGGCGGAGTAAAGAATCTCGATAATCAAAACTACACCACATGGAAAACTTGCATGGAGTCGTATCTCCAAGAGCAAGATTTGTGGGAAGTAGTGGGTGGAAGTGACGTAATACCACCAGAGGAGCCCGAAGCTTTGAAGAAATGGAGAATTAGAGCGGGTAAGGCCATGTTCGTTAGAAAGACAACAATTGATGAAGAATTATTGGAGCATATAAGAGACAAGACTACACCAAAGGGAGCATGTGACACTCTAGCCACTCTTTTTTAAAGAATAGTGACTTGAGGTTGCAATTGTTGGAAAATGAGCTACTCTCGATTACTTAAGGAGAACAAACGGTAAGTCAATATTTTAATAAAGTTAAATCTCTGTGTCGCGAAATTTCAAAATTAGATTCTTCAAATAAAACTTCGGAGCCTAGAATGAGAAGAAAAATTATACATGTCTGATACCCGAATTTAGAGGATTCATTACTGTCATACAAGGTTGGCCAGAGCAATCTTCATTGGTTAATCTTGAAAATTTGCTGACCAACCAAGAAGCGTTAACCAAACAAATGTTAGGGGTCTCAATAAAAAAAGAAGAGGAAGAAACATTATTTAGTTATAAAAGAAGAAGTCGATACATTCAACAAAATAATAAGGAATTAAAAGAAAATAAACATGGAGAATGTTATATGACAAGGGGAGCCAAACAAAGTTGCAACAAGAGAGATAAGCCATTTAAGGGCTTTCAACGAAATAATGGCGTATCTAACGTCATCAGGTAATTATGTTCTGTTTGGGCCAAAAGATATCAAGGTGTATCAAAAGATAAAAAATTTGGGTACACCAATAATGGTAGGACAAAAATTAGAGTCCATCTACATAATGTCAGCTGAGTCTGCATATGTAGATAAGACTTAAAAGAATGAGACAGCAGATTTATTGCATTCAAGACTAGGACATGTGAGTTATCATAAGCTGAAAGTGATGATGAAGAAGTCGATGCTCAAAGTTCTTCCTCAACTCGAGATCAGAGATGACATGTATGTGTTGGATGTCAATATGGTAAAGCACATCAGCTACCATATTAGGAGTCCAGTTATAGAGCAAAGCAACCATTGGAGATGATACACTCTGATGTGTTTGAACCTGTCAAGCAACCATCAAATCGAGGGATGCGCTACATTGTGACATTCATCGATGACTTCTCAAGGTACGTTTGGATTTTCTTTATGAAAGAGAAATCTGACACATTTATAAAGTTTAAGGAGTTTAAAGAAAAAGCAGAGGAAGAAGTCGAAAATAAGATCAAGTGCTTAAGTACGGATAATGGGAGAGAATATACATCAAGAGAATTCTCCCAATATTTAAGAGAACATAAAATACACTATCAATTGACATGTCCAAACACACGACAACAAAATGGTGTAACAAAAAGAAATAATTAACACCTTGCAGAAACGTGTCGAAGTATGCTACACGCAAAAAAATGTTCCATGAAGTTTTGGGTAGAGTGCATGAGAACAAGAGCACATGTGATCAACAGGCTACCACAACCGAAGCTAGGATTCACGTAGCCATTTGAGAAACTGTGGAAATTGAAGCCAACAGTAAGCATTTTCATGTCTTTGATCGCCGTTTTGTGTTTGTTCCTTATCGTTTAAGAAGCAAGTTTGATAAGAAGGCAATCGGATGCATATTTGTGGGGGTATGATAGTCAAAGAAAAGGATGGAGATGCTGCGACCCTACAATTGATTGTTGTTATACATCAAGAAACGTGGTGTTTGACAAAGCATCTTCGTGGTGGACACCGCAAAAGGTAGAGCTACCAGATTCAAAGGAATTAGATGACAAATTGCAAGAGGAGATCACAGAAACACAACCAAGTCTTGAGAAAACAAAAGATGGGCAAGAATCAAGTGACGAGAAGGAGTCTACTGATGTATTACAAAATCCTTGGCAGACAAGTGTGCATAAGACAACACCAAAAGAGATAAAGCCAAGTCAACAAGAGGATGTTGAGGTAAGAACAAGTCTACAACCACAGCTAAGAAAATCAACTAGACAAAGAAAACCAAACCCCAAGTATGCTAATGTAGCAATAGAAGAAGATGATAGTATCAAAGAGTCAAAGACCTTTAAAGAAGTAATCTACTACGATGAGTGGAGAAAAGCAATGGAAGAAGAGTTCATTGCTCTAAAGTAAAATGAGACTTGGGATTTGATACCAATACCTAATGGAGTAATGCATATATCTTGCAAATGTGTATACAAAGTAAAAAGACGTCCAGATGGGTCAATCGAAAGATACAAAGCTCGGCTAGTAGCTCGTGGATTTTCCCAACAATATGGTCTGGACTATGATGAGAAGTTTAGCCCAGTGGCAAAGATCACTACAGTACGAGTACTAATAGCATTAGTAGCAAGAAAGTTTTGGAAGCTAAGCTATGACAGATGGACGTAAAAAACGCAGTTCTTCATGGAGAACTTGATCGAGACATATATATGGAGCAACCAAAGGGATTCGAAAATAAAAAAAAGATAGGATATATTTGCAAGCTAAAGAAGGCTCTATATGGATTAAAGCAGGCACCACGAGCATGGTATTGTAAAATAGCAAAATTCTTAGTTCAAAGTGGATACTCGATAGCACCAGTAGACTCGAACTTATTCATCAAAGCACAAAGTGAAAAACTGACAATAGTGATAGTGTATGTGGATGATCTAATCATCACTGGAGACGACGAAAATGAAGTCCAACGAATCAGAAGGAATTTATCGGTAAGATTTCAAATGAAAGAGCTTGGAGAGATAAATCATTTTCTGGGGCTTGAGATGGAAAGAACAAATGAAGGGTTATTCTTGTGCCAAAATAAATATGCCAGAGATCTCTTACAAAAGTTTGGTATGATTGATTTCAAACCAATATCGACACCAATCAAAATTAATTCCGAGCTATGTGCAAATGAAGGCAATGCTTTGGATAATGCAACTATGTCTCGACAACTGGTGGTGAGCTTAATATACTTGACGCTGACACGACCTAACATCGTATATGCAGTTGGGATAGCAAGTCGCTTTATGGAAAATCCAAAGAAGCCACACCTTGAATTAGTGTGGCGGATCTTAAGGTATGTAAAAGGAACGATTGATTATGGACTCTTTTACAAGAAAAATAAAGATTGCATGGTCGTCAGCTTTTGTGATGCGGACTATGCTGGATGTCGAGATACGTCAACTGCAGAGGTAGAATATAGAGCAGCAACAATGGCAGCTTAAGAGAGTACATGGCTAATACAATTAATGAAGGATTTACATCAACCAATAAGTTATACACAATTATATTGTGATAATTAATCAACTATTCGTATAGCAGAAAATCCAATTTGCCACGCAAGAACGAAGCATGTTGAAGTGCACTATCACTTTGTCAGATAAAAAGTACTTAAAGGGTAGATCGACTTGAAACACATCAATACTGAAGAACAAGTTGCAGATGTTTTAACAAAAGGACTCAGCGCTTCAAAATTTTAAGAATTTCGAGCACAATTAGAGATCATTAAAAGAAAAAGAGTCAAAATGTAAAGTCGGTGTTGAAGGGGAGAATTGAAGAAATCACCACCAACATTTTTAAGAAGAGTTTGGAAGTTGCTGGAGCCTCTAAATCTTTTGCTCTCCACTGCCATAGCTAGAAAAATCTGGAAGAAGTAGTGCTGATTTTATTGAAAGACTTATCTAGATTAATGAAGGCCATATCCACCGGCATTATAGAACTATGTAGAGTGGCAGCCACCGCCATGCTAGAATGATCCATAACCGACCTTGCTAGCTATATATATGTGTGTTGCTGTATATGTTTGTGTGTGTAAAAAAAAAAAAATATGATTGAAGAGAGGCGTGAAAAAGAGTGAGACATTGAGGCAGGCACACGTTTATATGAGGGGTGTGTGAGAGAGAAAATTTTGGAGAGAAATTATTTATATTATTTAGTGTATTTGGTGTAAGTGTTTAAATTTGTACAAGTCTCTTTTGCAATAAAAAGAGACTTTTTTGTGTTTTAAATTCAACATAGACGACTATTTATTGATGCACGTCACAAAGGTTAGCATTGCATAATTTTGCCAACATAAATCGTATAGGGCGAGGTTCAATCATTCGTTGCAATTCATTAAAATCGAAGCTGTGAAATTGATTTCACCATAATTTTCAGCTGCTTGCATTTAAGTTCAAACTTTACAGGAAAAGTTCAAAAACAAGTAAGGTTCTTGGATATAAAGGATGCACCAAGCGACAACAAATTACTAAGGAGAAAAACGAAGTCCTCCACGTCGAAGTCACATTTAGAGACAGAGGATACAATCTGTAGCCAAGAAAAGAAAGGAAGGATGAATCTACCTGAAAATTGGAACAATTTGTATAGTGAAATTAATAGTTACCGATCTCATCAGGCTATTTTAATGATGTATGCTTAAGCGAAATTATTGAGTCCTTGGTTTTATATTAAAAGAAATTTACGTGCTCAAATAGTCCTATTACATCTCTAAACATCGTCTTAGAGAGAAAATTCTAAGATTACATTTCATCGACTGTTCAAATGCTGGCATGCTCGCCACGTAGTGATGGATTGAATGGATGATGAAAAGAATTTATGTAAACGACTTTAAATTCATTGAGAAATAAGGCTTTGTTTTAAAGAAAATGTTCACATTTTACATAATTTTTTATAAACGTGTCAAAAAGAGAGTGATGAGTTTTTTTCTTTTTTCTTTTATTTTGTTGATGATAATTTTGATTCAATTATATATTACTGCATCATCTGTTGGTAAAGTAATCTGTAAGTTGTGATGTACATATAACACAATCCTTATTCTAATTTTCCAAGGTTCCCTTAATCAGTTGAATTTTTATGGAAATTGTAAGAAGCACATTACAATAAAATCTACTAGTAACCACGTTGCTTCTGTGCTTGTATAATTTCAATTATAATATAATTTAGTGGTGCAAGGTTTTAAGCAACAATGAGTTGATGAGAGGTAATCGGTTTAGAATATGGTGGTGGTGGTGGTCGATGGTAGAGACTGCGATTGATGAAGGCGGCAAGTGTAGAGGTGTTAGGCAGTGTCCGTGTTGGTGGATATGTTTTCAGCTTTTAGGGTTTTGATTGCAGAAATTGATGAGTGAAAATAGTATTTCGGGAATAAAAAAAGTAGGAAAAGTAAATTTTGATTAGAACGAGTCTTAACAAAAGTTGAAGCACGTCGAAAAGCAATAACTTAAACGGAATTCAATGAACACAAACATATGAAAGTAATTTTGTGCTAGTAAAGGGGATGATGGCATTATAGCCCACTGTTTTAGAGGTTTCGTTATCCCCGCCGACCTTATCTTCAATTTCAATTGCGTGGCTACCCTCCGCTTGAGCCGAAGGTTCTTCCTATTTTCCCTCATCCAAGAATTCTGACCTCAACTCAATGGTGTTGAAAATTGAGTACACCTTAATCCATTCCACCAACTCCGTGTAAGAAAACCTCATCCAATATCTGGCGGAGCTCTAATAATTTCCAATTAAATGAAACGTAGCTATATACTACTTCAGAGCATCTTTGCCAGCAGTTTGGGCTTTCAATGCAGCGTTCTCTTTATTCGACCTCTCCAAGGCCTCGACAACCAATTTCTGATGTGCATCAGAAGTCACCACTCACTTAGTCATAGAAGCCACTTCACTCGGAGGCTTCACTGAAGATGGTCTCTTCTACCTTTCCTCGCCGTGCCATCAGCATCTCTCCTGCTAGGTTTTCGGATCGAGGAGGCAGAGTGACAGTTAACCCTCATTCCCCGGTAGAAGAGAATGTAAATTTTTTTTGGGAACCTCCTCCACCTTGCTCTTCCCCTTATCTATAGGAGGAGGTCATCCATCACCTTCGCGGTCAGCGACTTCTTTGCTGAGCCTCTCTACTTTGTCTCTCACCTGCTTGGCAGTAGTAGATGAGGGCTTCAATCCCTTTTTCCTAACTGTGTAGGTCGTGGCTAAGATGGAAGCCATGTATGGGGTTGGGTACTTCATCTTGTAAATTTTTTTAGCAAACAATAGAAAAACATGATCAGTACGGATGTTACTCTTTTAGTAATAAGGAAAAGATTTTAATGTTACCTTTTTGGGCCATTAGTCCGAAATCCTCAAAAATCGACGAGCAACGATTAGCCGTTCAAACTCTCGAGTGGATAAAGGACAAAGGTAGATGTTCTCTACAACACCCAACTCCGCGTGGGTCAACTCGAAGAGATCTACTGATCCTGCAACATATAAAAAAAGGAGCCAGAATCGAACCAATTGCAAGAGAAAGACAACTAAAGGCGAGACAAAGACAACTAAAGGCGAGACACTCATGAGCTTCAGAGTAAGTTGTTAGAACTATCACGTGAGGAGCCATGTCACCCTAACACGTCTGCCATTGGCTCCTCACCCAAAACCATGTGTCCTTCCATCATTTGATGGAGGAGGGAAGGCATATGACGAACGGGGAATGTATCCTCCACGAACACAGGGAGTACCAATCCTTGGAGTCTCCTTTACCTAAGACCCTAAGCTGAAAAATGGATTGGAAGACTTGGAGAGGCATATCCTTCCCAAGGGAGGTCTCATTCCACATAAAGTAGGTCCTCACTAGCTAGGCTCAAGCATTGGGGACGAGCTGGATATGTGACAGTCCGTATGACCTAAGGACAACTCTAAAGAACTGATGAAGGGGCCGACGAAGTCTCCCATTCAGAAGATATTTGCTAACTACTACACACACATACCTAGGAAAACAGGTCCGCTCAACAGGAGATGGTCCTAACAACTCTATTGTATAGGGTATACAATACTTTTCCCTAATTTCTACGAGGTTGGCGCGTTCGACAAAACCTTGGTAGCTCCCAATTGGCTTCATAATTTAAGTGACCCTCCGTAGTGGTTAACACGCTCTGGCCTGCCCTAATGGCTTGGACCAAGTCGGTAGTATTTGTAATGGTCACACCCATCTCAGAGACTACAGCACTCTAGTCTATATTCCTCCAGCCAGAATTTGAAGAACTTATGATTTGAAGAAAAATTGAAGAGAAACAAAATATAAAGAACTACTCACAAAATCAAGAGACAAACGAGGAAGATCGTCGGATTTCCTAGAAATGACCGGAAAAAAGTCTCAACAAGTTCTAAGAACGTAAAGACGAGAGTGTGGAAATTTATATTTGCAAAGTAAAGAACTAAGGAACTCAATGATTTGCTTTTTATAGATGAAGTTCAGCAGCCCCAATCGTTGGATTCAGATCCGAATCATCCAATCGTTCATTTATTATTCAATCCGTGTCATCCATAAAGTCTGTCATTTCATATCTAACGGTCCAGATCAGAGCGTCTGAATCACGCGAGCACATGCATCGCCTCCCAAGAAACACGCTTGCAACATTCATTATTACTCATTAAATGTGAAAACGGTTACGTGTATGGAAAGTTGAAACGTTTCAGCTGTACCAAATCACATCAGAGCAAACAACCTCGGATAAATGGATCTCAGTTTATCCCCCTAACCTTTTCCAAATAATTAAAGCTTCGAAATACACAATTCGAACAAAAACTGTATACTTTTAATATTTTGAAAAAAAAATGAGGACTAAAATAAAATATGTTTTAAATTCATATTTTATTTGAGCCAAATAATTATATATAGATAGAGTGATAAATGTTAATTTTGATAATGATAACCTTTTTGTGATTTGGACAGAGTTTGATTATAGTCTTAATTTGATAAAGTTTAAAAATAATCATAATTCTATGATTTGAATTCAATTCTTATCCAATTTGATAGACACGATTTTCCATCTCAATTGTACAATGACTCAATCACTATTTTTTTACTATAAATAGTATGCAATTGTCCCACAATTCACCACCAAAGAATTTTACACGGTAGCTTTCATATAAAGCAATTGTAAATTGCAAGCAAAAACTCATTTGATCAATCAAAGTAAGACACTTATGTGCAAGTCGTTTGTTTCTTTACGTTTTTATATTCAGTAATTTATGCATGAATTGCCGTGGACCTTCGAGTTCTTTATTAATAGATAAGATATCCTACGGAAACTTAAGATGGCCTAAAATGAGTGTGTCGCTTGATCACTGATATACTCTATAAGACAATAGTGGTATGAAGTGTTTATTTTATTATATATAATTGTGTATGAAAATTGCACGTGTCTTATTGAATATTTTTAAATACTCACTCTTACAAAATTTTAAAGGTTAGTTCGGGTCGTTTGAAACAGTGGCGGGATAGTGATACGACTTCCAAGTGGAATCGAAGAGATAAAATATTAAGTTTATTTTTTTCCTTCAAATTATAGTCAGTTTAATTTGTTCAAAGACGGTTATTTAAATTGTGATTATGTTTTCATTATGGATATTCCAATTGTTTTTTATTTTAAGAATATTATTTTATCGTTCCGCGAAAATTGAATTTTTGGTAATCCTTTCCAGTGTCTGTGAAATTTTGGGGCGTTACAAAAACAACTTCAAATCCATATTTAAAATTTCAATGATCACAAGGCGAAGGTTTTCCCAATTTCAAGGTTCCAGACAATACCCTCGATAAGATCAACAATAACCATCCACAAAATTTATCATTTACAATTCCACTAAAATGATTGGAGTAAATAGTATATCGTCGATAGAGAACTATACCAACAACTTTCTCATTTTAGTCCCATGTTTGGTGAAAATTAAAATCGAATTTTTAGTATATTTTGATAAAATTTGATGAAATGTGTAGTTAAAAAGTTATGGATCCCATAAAATATGTGGTTAAAATTAGTTGTTGACTTTGATTTAGATTTAAATCTTGATTTTGATTTCTACTAAACAGTTCCGGATCAATTAAATCTTGCAAGCTAGAAAGGTTTGGGCAGAAATTGCAGCTTGGAGGCAGTCATTTTATGGCTCATGATTTTCTCAGTTGTTATTAAGCTCCTATTGGATGTAGCTAAAAAAAGTGAATAAAAATTCAAAATAATAATTAACAATTAATTTTAACAACATATTTTAGGGGCTTACAATTTTTTATTAACTTTTCAACTATACGTTTTATTTACTTTTATCAAAATCTATTAAAAATCTAATTTTTAGTAGTACTACTCATCATGGTTAAGGGGGATTATATTTCATTCTCAGAGACCACTTGATAGAACCAGTCATACACCCACTTTTTGAGGGGGACCATTGTGTGGGGGGTTTAATTAGATTTTGCTGGTCGATAGATTGACGATTCTATACGCTGGACTTGACAATAATGTAATTAATCCTTTCATTAAATCCGCCCTTAGCTATAAATGCATATAAATCTAACAGGATCGTGAAATTATCCAAGGTTAATTCTTCGAGAATGTAGCACAAGATCTCAATTGAATATCGTTTTAGGGAACGTGTTGGAGATAAACTAATAATTTAAATTTTTTGATGAAATGATTCAATAAAAGTTATACAAGTTTCTTTACAACGATATCCAAATTCCAATTTCTTGCTTCGAGATGTATAATTTATGTTAACACGTGCCATTGGACGATTTTCTTAATTCATAAAATTGGACAAATGATTTATCCCACCTCAAAAGTTTGTCTACCATCTAAAAATTTTTAACTTAATTTAAGTCTAATTACAATTTCACTTTTCTCTCGTTTTTATCTAGAGAGCGAAATGCTGTTTGCTTTCAATAGTATTGTTTCTTAAAATAGAAAAAAAATAAAAAAAAAATCTTTTTTGTTTTTTGTTTTTGAAAAGACAAATTAAAAAACTTTATAATTGAACTTTCTTATTTAATTATCTTAAACTCTATATGACTTGCTTTACATTATTTAGTAATTTTCAATATTATATGCCGAATATATCGTAAATGTCGAAATTTAAATTACACTGAATTTGATTTCAACACTCAACTGTGGGGTGTTGGCTAACTTAAGGAAATGATGACATTAATATTCTGTTTGTTCACGCTTCCATGTTTCGCCGGTTATTGAAAGAAACAATATAACTATTTCAAGCTGTAGCCAAGAAAAATAAAAAAATGAGGTGTGGCCCACCGGAATAATTCAAATTCTTAGTCAATCCTTATTAATTACGCGGTTTTAAATATATTTTAAGAAAACTATACTTATATTTAATGCAAAGCCTTAAAATGTAATAATTAATTATATTAGAAACCTCCCTTGAGGTCGATTTCGTCCTTCTTTCTTATTTTATTCTTATATATCCTTTCTTCTTTCTTCTTAATATTACTTTTTTTAAAAAATTTAAATTTTAAAAGTTTTAATTTTTTTTATCTTTTCTATAAATTTATTGTCTTAATCATATTTTTGTGAATATTAATTTCTCATTCAAATGAACAAACTGAAATTAATTTAAGGTAATAAATAAAAATCCAAAATTGAAATTTTGATGCCAACTTTTTTGCATTTTTATTATTATGATATTAATTTAATTTTCTAAACTCTTTATAGTATAATTATATAAAAATATAAAAAAAATGTAGAGAAAATGCTACTCAATCGGACAATATCAATATTTAATGAATCTTCATCTAGCTTTATTTAACTATTCTAAAAATATTTATCAATTTTTTTTTTAAATTTCTTGTGAGTCGTACTTGAAAATAATCGTATTCAATAACTTTATAACAATATTAAAATGGTATTAAAATTTCAACTAGCTTTAATAATTCTTTTAAAGCATTTGTTTATATATGATGAATTATTTATTTATCAATCATATTTGAAATTGAATTTACTACAATATTTTTGTTCAATTAAAATTGAATTGTACTGTTCCAATATATCACCAAGTCCACTGCATTTTTAGTAACTCGAATTTTCTAGTTCAACATGACTCTATTATAGCTTGTTCAATAGAACTTCGATAAAATTTTACAATCACGCCACATGTAAATCATTATTTACATTGTGTCACATGGAACACACTATTGAACAGTTTAAAAAAAATGCTTTTGCAATTTTTTTGAAAACAAAGAAAATGTCAAAATTAATGTAAAAGAATGAATGAACATTTAACATTATCGAAAATTGTATTAACTTTTCAATCTCATATTTTATATTTTATTACTTTTATCAAAAAATACAAAAACTTCTATAAAATTTTTTGTCAAACAAGTTGAATTTTCCAATCCATTAATTTGTATAGTACAATCTACCAAGAAAGAGTGACTAATATATAGCCTATGTACTATGATACAAGAAACAATCCCAATTGGTTTAGGGGACCTACATTTTGGACAGAAACCCTGCAAATCTGATGGACTGCAGAACCCTTAAGAAGCGGCGTTTAAGTTAGTTCAGAGAACGAAGAAAAAGTGGTCAAAGCCAAGAAATGCAGATAGATTTGATATTTTTTGTCCGATGAAAGATCATTCAATCTCATATCATAGTTATTAAGCCAATGTACGTGAAGATTGTGTAGGAAATGGGTCAATAAAGTCAATAAATGGGTCAATTTTAAGTCCCATTTTGAGTGGGATCCGTACG
>CAIGRP010035160.1:0-20028 GCA_903798385.1 Fraxinus cuspidata
GACGAAAGAATATACATTCAACTCTATGTTAACCTCTAAGGCGTCCACCTTTTCTCACAAGTGATATTTTCTTGTTTTGGAGTTCAGCTCACGAAAATACTCAAACCATTGCTAAAACTTGTAAATGAAATAAATTCAACAAAAAAATCCGCCACATCCCAAATTCAGCCTATGAACATATTTTTCTCAATCAATAAATAAATTATAATTTATTTGGAGTATTTAAGATTTTGATAATTATTTTTTTATTATTTGTTGAAAACTTGAAAAACGTGCATGAAATTCCTATAAATTTTCAAAGTAAACATTATTTTATTTATTTCTTAGTCTATATTAATTAAAATAATATTAAAAAGGATTTATGTTACTCTTTTCATGTATGTTCTTCGAATAAGTAAATTTTTTTCATATATTAGCCAAAAATTAATTCTGAAATCAGATAGGTTTATAACATGCTAATCAATTCGAGATCTGAAAATCTAAGTAAGCCAATCTGTAAATTGTAAATTAACAATTTGCCAATTACCCTTATTATTTTGTGCATTATTATTTGTGGGATTTATATATTAAATATTTATAATTTAAAGTATTTGTTAATATATTTCACAATCATTATGTGGGGCTTTGGTAACACATTATGTTTGCTTATATTTTATACTCTGATACAGAAAGTGGCTAGGGTCAGATTATTAAAATTAGAAGTTGTGGGGTCTCTTTCTCTATTTTTTAGTGGCATGTGGGGTCCATTTAGAAAGCAACCCCAAACCTACCTACTCCCTCAATCTCTCTCTATATATTTTCAAAACTGATCCCCAACTTATTGCAAGTACCTTTTACAATTATTGTACTATCTTTAGTCAAGAAAATTATGCAAATCTTCTTAATAATGTAAGATGGTCCTCGTAGAAACAAGACTTACTTTAAGTATTTTAAAAGATGGTCATCGTAAAAATGTGACGACTTCAAATTTTTAGACACTAATGTTATCCAAATTGAGAAGCAAATCTAGTTTCATAAAATTGGACATGGAAGATTCCCTAGACAATTTAACATAAATTTTGACATCTTCTTCATTGGAGATTAGTCGTGCAATATAACAAAATGTTAGAGACTAACTTGCTCATTTTCAAACATCAAATATCAACTTGAACAAAGAGTGCAATACACATATGTGGGTTGGGTGTGGGGTAGGGTAGGGTAGGGTAGGGTAGAGTTATTGGTATTGGTATTGAGATTTGCTTCGTGCGGTTCAAAATTGATTCCAAGAGCTTGTTCCAAGGTCACAAGAAAAGAAATAGAAAAGGTAAAATAGTGACACCCAAGAATAGTGGAATTGCATTTCCCTAGCACACAGACAGAGGAATGTACCCTGTGCCATGGGATAATTGATAAAAATAATACTCTCTCTCATTATAGATTATCAGTTAAGATAAAAATGAGAATGCTGAATCCTTGTCATCGGAGTTATGTGAAGCATTTTAATGCATTGAACCGCGAATAAGGCTGCATTGTACCCCCAAGATCGATGATGATGATGATAGATTAATTTATTCAATTGAAAAGTTTGAAATAACCCATTTTACAAAACCTTTATTCAATCCTTTTTTTTTTTCATTTTTCGTCCCGACATGATCTCAATAAAATACGCTCGAAGAAGATAATTATTATTGCTAAAAAATCTAGTTACTTTTATCTTTAAATTAATCTCGTTCAAGGCGGAAATTACAGGGAGGCGGGTTTTTAAAGACTGTGTGACAAAAATTAAAGGTGTTCTTATACAAAAATCAAATCATAATTCACTTTTTAATATTAATAATAATATTATTAAACACACACACTATCTACCTTCTATCTTCTCTCTTTTCTCTCTCTCTCTCTCTCTCTAAATACCGCAATCAGACAGAATCAATTGGGGGCCACTGTGCACAATCCGATGGAATCGATCGATGCGTGGCGGAGATCAACCCAGTGCACCTCACAATCCCTCTGAGATTGGTAATGGTTTCAATGTTAGCAGTCTTATTAAGTCCAACCTCATAGCACCTCACCAACATTTCTTTATACGACAAGCTATCATCAGTCAAGCCGCCAAGTCGGAGCCAATCTGCCAGTGTCAGCTCGTGGCTCAAATCTTACTGTTTGGTTTTCACCTACGTTTTGCTACACTGCTCCTTGTCCTTCTTTATCTCCAATGATGTTTGTACTGTTTGTGGCTCAATGTCGAGGTTGTGTAGATGATAAAGAGTGCTAAGAAAGTGAACATAGAATACATATGGATTCCTAAAATCAACAATCTTATGAAAAATAAAAGTAAAAAATTCAATTCAAATCATCAATACATTCTAGTTTTGCCTGGTAGTTGCAAAGGGATTTCCGAACATATAGGATAAATATGAGGTCCAAACTGAGAAGTGTTGCACCCCCCTTGAAATGAGTGCATGGACGAAGTCGGTATTCTCTTGTAAACGACTCGGCACTTTGAAAGCTTGAACGTAACATCCATCATAGTTGAATTTCGTGCAGAGATTTCTAACGTGCAGATATGCTGAAAACCTTAGGTAAGTTATGCCTCACAAATGAAGATCTTTGGTACATATTTAGAACCTTCCACTTCCCACATCGTTTATAGTAAAAAGAAGTTCCAAAATACATGCCCCATATAAACATAAATAAAAATCGGAAAATAAAAGAAAATGCAATTGAAAACATTTAACTCTTTCCAATTAAAAATAAGCAACTGATAAAACATTCAAAGTAATAGTAGTTTAAACATTCATGTCTGACACAAAAAAAAGCTAGCAGATAAAACGAACGAATTAAGCACAAGAGTATGAAGAAAGAAACATAACATAGGCGATCCTCACAAACAAAATCTCTCTTATATTTCTGAATTGATTGTAGATTTCTCACTTGAGAGGAATGAACCTTGAGGAGTGGGTGGCACCAATGCCAGGTCTACCGTGCTTGACAGGCTTGTATGAGATTGAGAACTCGGCAAGATAGTGGCTGATCATTTCAGGCTTGATTTCAACTGTATTGAAGGTCTTTCCATTGTACACTCCAATAACGCTTCCAATCATCTCAGGGACGATGATCATGTTTCGCAGGTGGGTTTTGACAATTTCAGGCTTCTCGCCAGGTGGGGCCTCACGTTTCTTGAGTATCACACATATGAAAGGAATAAGTAAAGCAGAAGCTAATAGGCAAACATATGGTAATGATAATGAATTCAGGTTAACATATTAGACCACCAAAAGAAAAAAGAGAATAAGGCATTTGAAAAAGTGAATGTCCAAAGGCTGCTATAATACACGGGATATAATATATTATTCCACTGATAGACACATTTATACTTCAAATACTTTCACATCGTAATCACTTACCGCCTTACGCAGCTTCTTAATCAAAGCCATGGGCTTCCTCTTCAAACCCCGCTGGAACCTGTCCACTTAATCAAGGGCAAGTCACAAATATTTCTCCAGAGAAAAACGAGCAAAATGTTCAAACATAAAATAGAAGAAAATTTATGAAGTCGCAGGAACAAACATTGATAATGGTTGTTTAATTTGATATTTATTTGTATCAAACCTCTATTATGGTTCAATAAATAAAATGAATTCAACAATACGGACCTTTAAGCAGGCAAAATGAGTTCAAAAATTGCAATTCAAAGGCTAAAGACTACTTCAGCTGATACACAGGTTACAAACGCAGTAAAAATTCACACATGCTTTTTCAATACATATTCTTCAAGAGTTGCCAATTGCTGATGGATTGACCTCATAAAAGAAATCATCTTAAAGATGCACATAACAAATAAATTTAGTAAAAAATATAAATCGATTATATTCACAACATAATGAAATTAACTATCTTTAGAAGACACACAAGCATTCACTAGAGTAACCAAACCAACAAAACTTTAATCTAGCATAATGAATATCAGGTTACACAAATCGAGCTGATTAGACAAGCATCTATGAAACGTAATAATGAATTGCAATAGCACAGCTAAGTCTCTCGAATAGTATGTTAAAAAGTATTATATGCACCAGAAAATTCTACCTATCTATAAATCATGAAAGATCAAGTCTCGTGGACAATGGAATGTGCAAGCAGATAAATGGGTTTTAAAAAGCAATTATATCCGTCAACATCCCACTCAATGCACTAAACAGAACAACACACAAGCCTCCCACCCCCACTCCTTTAACGCAGAAACACATTTCAAATCTAGAAAAACGACACCATAGGACACATTTCGTATTTTAGTATTGAAAATCACCTTCTACGAGCACGGGCATGGAAAAGCTTGACGAGTTCATCAGTGGACATGTCGAGAAGGGCATCGAGATCAACACCCCTGAAGCTAAACTTCTTGAACGTTCTCTTCTTTGGCTGTCCTGCCGCAGTCTCTGGATCAACATCCGCCTGTACATATGCATATTCAAATAAAATCACAAAATCGAAAAATAATAAAATCTGTTAATCTGCTAGTGTAGAAGAAACGAGGAGATTTTACCATGGCTGTTTGTGGAGATGGAATTCGGGGGAAGAGGGAGAGTGGGGGTTTGGATATTGAGAGGGACGCGGCTAGGGTTTCTGATAAGGTTTATGTATACAGCCCTGTTTGCTGGAGAATTAACTTAATAAATTTTGATAAAAAATTGTTGAAATATGCAATTGAAAAGTTGTAAGTTTCATAAATAAAATGTGTTATTAAAATTAGTTGTTGACATTAATTTAAATTAAATTTTGAATTTTAATTTCTACTCGACAAGGACATACGGGTCGGGGTGAGTTGTAGTGGAAATTACATCCACACATTTTTTAATTTAAAAATTTTTTGTTAAAAAATCGGGTGATAATTCAATTTCTAATATTAATAATAATACTATAAAATTAAATTAATCAACATACCCCGTTCATCCCATCCCACTCCCAAACCTTAAAATTCTCTCTCTTTCTATCTCTCTCTCACTCTAACAAAGAGTATCGCACAACCGCTTATGTGATGATGCTCTTGTCGCACGCAGCAACGAGAGGCCGTCGTAGTGCACGCAACGAGAGTGACGTTGTGCCCTGTGCCATTAGCAACACTATGCAACCGGAGTTATGGGGTAGTGCTGCTGCTTGTGTTGGCACGCCTCTTTCTTTTTCATGTGCATCTATGGTTCTTCATTTCTGTTGGTGCCAACTATTTTATTTGTCATCTCCTTTGTTTTCTTTATTTGTTTGGAGTGTTATTGATTTTGTAGTGTGGTAGAGAGGGAGGAGGTAGTGGATGTGGTGACGTGGTGGTGGTGATTGTTGATACAGGCGGAGGCGGTGCTAAAAGCGGATTTGGAGACTTTTTTGGTGGAGGTTGTAGTTGTGATGTGGTAGAGCTGATAGGTTGTTGTTGTTGGTGCGGTGGTGGCGGTGGGGTTGAATCGTTGCTGATGCAAGACGTAGCGGTGTTGAGATGGTGATGGTGCTGTAATGGTGGTGAGGTAATGTATTCGGCTAGCAAATAATTCGTGACTAATAAATAATATATGATCAATAAAATCGTTAATTGTGATCAAATTTGTAATCTTAACTCATAATTTGTTAAGTTGAGACCAATTAGTTTGATAATTTATGATCGTAAAATAAATCGTGACATATAAAATTTATGATTTATAACTTAGAAATAATATGTGACATACTAATTTGTGATCGGGAAATAAATTACGACCTATAAAATTTATGATTTGCGATCAAAAAATAATGTGTGACCAATTAATTTGACAATTTTTTATCGATCATCAATTGTGACCTATAAATACGTAATTATGACAATAAATTGTATAATTTTGATCTTAATATATTTATTAATAAAATATATTTAGTTAATAGATTTTAATTACAACCTAATTTTTGAATGTTTAAAACTATTTCTTAAAAGTAAACTTGTATATAGTAACCACCTTATTTATTTATGTATTGTTCCCCTTTTCAAGTCCTAGATTTATTTTTAAAGTTGTGATTAATTTATTATTATTATTATTATTCATCTTATTTGTAGTGATATTATTATTATTATTATTATTATTATTATTATTATTATTATTTCGTAGGTACATTATATTAAAATTGTATCATTAAATTCATTTTAGCTGCAATGTTTTCAATAGTCGATCAAAATATTTAAAATGGGGTTGATATTTTATATTTTCTAATTTACTTGTAAACTTAAATGAGTTCAATATTTTTTATTGTCTGATTACTTTTAAACTTCAATTTTTTATAAAATTAATCTAAGCTATTATTCAATAGAACACAACGATTTTTTAAGAATCATTCGGTGTTTGTTTGGGGTAACTTAAAAAATTGATAAAAAGTTTAGTCAAATTCAGTAATTAATTTTAATTACAAATTTCACGAGACTCACAATTTTTATCAAATTTTCAACAATGTAAATTCCTTCAAATTCTTTTAAAATCTGCTTTTTTTTTTTTTTTTGGTTTGTCAATCAACCCCTCAATAAAAAAAAAAAGAGTTAAATTATTTTGGGCCGAGGGCCCACCTGAAATGAAGCCCCATCAATATTTTCCTCAAGTAGACAAGTGTCAAGTATAAAAACTTATGGTCCCATGGATATTTGTCATCGAAACTTGCTTCAATCAAATTTAATTACTCCTAATCCTATCTAAACGTTGGAGATAATTATTTGATCGTTGAGTTAATTTTTTGACAAAAAAATAGGGGACATTGTTTGATTTATTATTTAGAATTCTTTGAAGTTGAATGATTGTCTAGGTGTTCATACACAATAATCGTAATTAACAAAAATATTATGATGGTACAATCACAAATTTTAATGTCAATTGTAATCTTGATGCGGAGTTGAAACTAATAACTGCTCTTGCTTTTAAGAAGCAAGTAATGATTGAAATATGTAGTTCTAATGATAAAGTCAATGATTAGAGACAGATTACGAACATAAATGTCTTTCTTATGAGATTTTTGAAAGTTAAAAACTATTATGAGACTAAAAATATAATGACCCAAATTTTACATATTCAAGTCGCTACTAAAAACTTCTCTAAATAAAAAAAAAATAATGTGAAACATAATTACTTATAAATTTACGTAAGATGGTTTACTCAAGATAAATTTAAATATTCTTTATTTATAGAAAAAAAGGAATAAAGATCATATCATATTCCTACATATTTTTAAAGACAAAATAAAAGTGAGACTATGATTTAAAAATTTGGGACATAAATCAGCACACGTATAATAATTATCATTTGATCAAAACATATATTTTGTATAAAGCTTAGTTAATGAAAATAAGTTATAAAATATTTTTATACATTAATTAACGTGATCAAAGCACCCTATAAATCACTACAAACAGACAGACTGCAATTGATAGCACGAATCCCATAAACCATATTTATTACTTTTATTAGGCATAATTCGGGTTGGGTCGGGACCGACTGAAATCTTACTAAAATCGACCCAATCCAACTTTTTAAGCCAACTCAACCCAAACCGAATCGGTTTGAGTCAGTTCAGTTTGGTTAATGGTTTGGGCTTTGGCCTAAATTGAATTTGAAAGGGAAAACGGTCCCGTTCAGGATTGGACCCAATTCTATGCATCCATAATTTGTTTCTATTTTTGTCCTACTCTTCATCTGTAAAAAAATCAATAAAACTTAAAGCTACAGCACTTGAAAGTCGAAATTGAATTCTGAAGGATGTAGAAATCAATAATCCATAACTTGTAATTAATGCAAATACATAATAGTCGCTGCTATTAATGCAAACAATTTTATACACAATTTTACTCAAGAGTATTGCACAAGGTGACAGAGTTACAAGCCACAGTTTATCCATATAATAGAGCAACTTGATGGAAAAATAAATTTATCCTAGTAGACACCTCAAGCAAATACCCAACTGAATAAGCGAGTTGTGTTGGGTCGGTTAATCATCGAGTTGGAGTCTTAACCCATAACCAACCCAAATCGACGTAGTAGCGGTTAGATATTAACCAAACCGTAAGAAATAGTTGGGGGTATAATATCTATTCTTAAATATATAAACAGATGGAATTAACGTTTTTGCATCATCTTTCGAACTCAAAACATAACCGATTTGCTATTTTAAACCAACCCAAACCGATCCGAGTTGATTTGGTTCGATCGATTTAATTGGTTTTCGATTTTTTTGCCCAAACCTAGAAACAATATATTGTGTTAGGTTTTTTTTCGCATGAAAATTATTGTTTTGCATTGGTTAGTTGGTTAAGAAAACTAGTGAAAGCAAACTTCTTGTAGTTATATATATTTCAACAACTTTTTATTGTAATTATTTTAATGATCATGCTAAGAATAAGAATCACATATATTAATTTATAGTTTGAAATTCATATATGCGGCAGATATTATAATGTATGAATATTACTACCTAGATCTTCATCTCCTTACTCCTCAAAATAATTTGCTATCAATGGAGCAAGTCGAAACGATATGGAAAAGAGAGGGGACCTAGCTATTATATAGGAAATCATAAAGTCGGCTCATTATCGATTCTAATCCTAATTAGGGTTTACAACATTCCAGCCCACATACTTAAAATTACCACATTATAAATAATAAAGCCTGTAAGGTGTACCATGGTCCAAGTAATCACTAACATACTGGACATAATCATAGTATAATTGCAAATCATATATCTGACCCGTAAAATTCACAATAAAATGGAAGCCCACATAATAAAATTATTCTAACATTCTCTCACTTAGGCAAACATTTGATTGCTATAGAACAAAACTTTTAACATTCAGGTCAGACTACATAGGTGGCCACACAAATATAGCTACAATGATAACACCTTACACAACATGATCTAGTCCAACAAAAATGTTAACATCAAACGTGGAAGTCGTTATACCAATTAAACGATATACGAACACTCCACATCTACAAATGCCAACATCCTTATCGACATGGATCCCCATCCTCCAACCAATGTGGTAGTATGCAGTATGAACTTAGCACCAAATGTAATAAAAACTGTGCTAATTCATATCGGACCTCAAAATGCTTCTAATCAAAATGAAGCCAGATGTCTCTAAAAGAGACTCATCTTATATCTTTAACTGTCATATCTCGAGAAAAATAATATCATAATAAAAGGCATAAGTCAAATGCATGCTCAAAATAATATATGGATAATGGAAAATATATTTTATTATTGGAAGGCGCTGTACCCGAAAAACATATGTTTTCCTTACATAAATAACACTCACTAATCAAAAATATCAAATGTTTCCAAAATACCCATATTAGCAACACGTGTCACAAAAACTTTAGAAGCAAGTCCCTTAGTCAAAAGATCTACAATCATCGCCTCTGTATTAACATGCTATATTTTCGTCTGTCCTTCCTTGACTTTGTCTCAGACTACCAAATATTTGATGTCAACGTGTTTCGATCAACTGGAACTTTTATTATATCTTGAAAAGAACACTGATGCGCTATTATCATAATAAATAGCTATTGGCCTCGAGATGAATTGAACAACTTTCAGCCCAGAAATAAAATTTCTTAACCAAACAGCTTGAATTGTAACTTCATAACGTGCCACAAATTCAGCCTGCATAGTAGAAGATACCACTAGAGTCTGCTTAACACTTTCCTACGAGATAACATCACCAGCCAATATGAAAATATAACCCGATAATGATTTCAAATCATCTTGACATGCAGTAAAATCAGAATCTGAGTAGCCTACCACCTCAAGGTGATTTGAACGTTGGAAAGTGAGCATGTAACTTTCAGTTTTCTTCAAGTATCTTATAACTTTCTTAGCCGCTCTCCAATGCTCTTGCCCTGGATTCGACTGAAACCTGCTGAGCCAAATTACTGCTTGCAAGTAAAATGTTATCAACATATATGACAAAATAAATAAAACTTCTCCCACTAGTTTTAAGATAAATACATTGATTGATTATATTTTCAACAAAACCAAGAGCAATCACTACCTCGTCAAACTTCAAATATCACTGCCGTGATGTCTGCTTAAGACCATATAAGGATTTATCCAACTTGTATACTAAGTTTTCTTTTCCCTTCACAACAAAACCTTCAGGTTGTCTCATTTAAACCCTTTCCGAAAAATCTCCATTTAGAAAAGCTATCTTAACGTCCATCTGATGAAGATCTAAATTATAATGTACCACAAGTGCCATGATAATTCGAAAGGAATATTTAGATTAAACACGTTGAAAAATTTGATTATAATCAATGTCCTGTCATTGAGTGAACCATTTTGCAGCCAATCTCGCCTTCTTTTGTTCAACATCCTTTTTTAGTCCAATTTTATTTTGAAGGTCTACTTTTTATCTATGGTTTTAGTGTCCGGAGGAAGTTTAACAAGTTCCCAAACTTTATAATTCATTTCATCATCCATAGCATTTACCCATTTATGTGACTCAGGGCTGTCAATGCTTGATTAAAAGTAACAGGGTGAACAATGTGCCCATCATTAAAATCACTCATAGTGGAAACTTTCCTAGTGGATTTAGTCAACTTTCCTCTTATACAATCCACACAAGTGTCAAAATCAGAGAAGTCGAAAGAGGAAGGTATCTCAACTTTAACCAATTTCTCCATCCTATCCTATGAAATGTAACTCAACCGCTTATGTCATAACATGGTGGATGATTAACGAATAAGAAACATTTTTTTTTACACAATCGTAACACAAGAGATTTCACCAAAAGAAGCCAAAAAAAGTTTATATAAACCATCACATAAGATGCCATTTCCAATCAAATGAGAATCATAAATCAATTCAACCATTCCATTACCAAAATCTAAAAGAAAAACCAGAAGCATCAAGTTTTGATATAGAAATTAAATTTCGTCTCATGTCGGTACAAAACATTATTCTCTAAAACAAGAGAGAAAACAGACTCCAAAATAACTTCACTACTCATATGAACTCAACATTTACTTGAACTTCATTCCCAACACACATGCTTACTTCATTCTCACTTGGCCTCCATATGCTCGTGAACCCCTGCGGAACTCTTCTTCTTCTCCAACAAAGTTTTAAACTTGAAACAATCTTTCAGCTAATGACACTTCTTCTTGCAGAACGTGCATTGATCATTTTTCTTTCTCGCTCCTTTGGGACCACCGGGAGTCTGACCTCTAAAATTTTTGTCATGCTGATTGCGGAGTGACTTGTGACCCTTGTAGAACTTAGACTTATGGTTATGAAAAGACCTCTTGTTCTGTGGTTGAAAAGCTAATTGCACAGTTTCGACATTTTCACGCCTCAACATACTCTTCTTCAGCACATACAGCAATAAGGTTATTCAAATCTCATTTATCTCTTTGAGCGTTATAAGCAACCTTCAGCTAATTAAACTGGCTCGAAAGACTATTCAGAACATGATAGATCAAAAAAGGCTCAGCAATGGGAATCTTAAGAGCCTTTAATTTAGAAGATATTTTAATCATCTTCATAACGTGATCCCTAACTCTACTTATACCATCATATCTCATATTCATCAGTTTGTCTATTAGATCTCCAGTTTCAGTTTTATCAGACTCAACAAATCTCAATCCTATTGCATCCACAAAACCTTTGCCATTTTCATTANCAAGTTGGCCATCAGATCTCTAGTTTCGACTTTATCAGACTTAACAAATCTCACTCCTATGACATCCACTAAACCTTTAGCATTTTCATTATTCGAAATAGCACCCATAATGCAATCGGATATGGAGCGCTTAATAATTTTCAAACAAAGTTTATTAGCTCTTTACACTTTTCATACTCAGCTACATATTCATGATCGCTTTTATCTGTTGGTTTCGAAAAATGCTTCTCCATTGCAAAATCCAACTCCAAAAGACCAAGTGTTATTTCTACGTCTCGTTTCCATCTCACATAATTATTCATAGTCAAGGTTTCAATAGCAAACAATTGACTCGAAAGAGCTGAGGCATTTAAAACTGTGGAAACATAAAATAACATATTTAGTATCATCCAAACATTGTGCATGCAGCAATGGATGACGACATATTCATCTAATTAACATGGGCTACTAATTAGATGATCCGTAATTAAAGTCAAAATCAAATTAACATTGTTACGGTAAGACCTTAGATGCATCATTATAAAGTCAACTTTGGGCTGACAATATAACACGCTGCAAGGTACTCTTAAAATACATAATGAAGTTAGTTAACAAAACATATTGATTTTCGAAATACTAATACCTTTGGGTAGAAGGGGATTTCTAGACAAGGTAAAATCGTTAACTGTTTTATGTCAATTTTCAAAAATGTCACATATAATAACACCTTTAGACAAGATACTNATAATGAAGTTAGTTAACAAAACATATTGATTTTCGAAATACTAATACCTTTGGGTAGAAGGGGATTTCTAGACAAGGTAAAATCGTTAACTGTTTTATGTCAATTTTCAAAAATATCACATATAATAACACCTTTAGACAAGATACTATATGTAACAATTCAAAATTACGATGCAAACGTCCCTTTTTTTTTATAAGAAAATCTAATAAATAACAATGAGTATGCCACTTTGACGGCTACCACCCATTTTTATTTCAAATTATTTCCCATTAAAAATTCGATCACAAAATAATAATTATGCAACAAATCATAATCATCAATTCACGAAAGGCAAAATTCATATGTGATTGAGAAACGAAATTGGCAACAAACTTTCAATATATGAAAGGTGAAATTCAAGTAGACAAATAATAACGACATTCAAATATTTCAACGAAAATTAAAAAGTCGTTAATTTTAAATATAATTTTAATTTTTAGGTCAAAATTGAAACATAGTGCATCAAATTTTCAAATTCCATTTTTAAAACTTTAAATTCAATATTTCAAAATTGCAAAATTGAACCCAACCTTTTTTTTAATTTAAAAAATACAATTAATGTGTAGTAAATATGATTTTTTTTTAAAACTAAGTACAAATTACACATTCTAACTAAATCTACGCACCATGCCTCATATTTCATGCAATTCAAAATTAGTAAAAAATGATCTTCCCTTATGGACTCCAAAGATTACTTAATATTGCAATCAATATTAAAACCCAATTTGAAAAAGAAACTCTTAACCTTTTCGTAATCTCAAAAAAAAAAAAAAAAAATATTCACCCTAGAATGTATATGCCCAGAAATTGCATCTTCATGCAATGAATATTAAGAATTCTCCAGTGAAAAATACGTCCACGTTTTATTTTGCCCATCAAAATTGATCTATCGGCCAAACACTTCCTTAGAATCACATGATCATTGACGAAGATTGACTCACCATTAACGAAAATAGTGATTGAAGATTCTACTGAAATGCATTGCCAATTGGATACGAAATTGGCTAAAAATCCACACAACATCGCGACAATGGGAAGAAGGCGAGGGAAGTTGTTGATTTGCACGTCCAACATAAAGAAGAAAGGAATACACCACCATGATTCACATGTGCTTGATTTTTAGGATTTTCGATTCTTAACCATTTGTAAAGAACTACTCTTAGACAAACTGTACTTTTTGTTTTTGTTTTTGTTTTTTTGTTGTTAAATACATTCTTGTAGTTTGGAAAATAAATTTTTATTTAGGGTTTATAATTAGTAACCATTGTTCATGTTTAGTTTATATTAGTACGGAAATCGTGTGTGTGTCGTTGCTAATGCAGTTTATAACAAACACATTTACAATTATAATATCAAAATTCATTACGCTTATTAGAATGAAATGGTGGTCAATGGCAGAAAAACATGTGTTATTATAAAAGAATAACAGGGTAACATATTTTTTGGAAACTAATTTTCTATAGCATTGTCTCATAATTTTTGTATTGTATCACGTTACGTTTGTTCTTTTTATGTTTTTTATTAGGCAATGAGTGAGTAGTTGAATTTATGTTTGTCGTTGAAGTGAGATTATATTATAGATCCAAACAACTGATTTGGAGGCAGGATATCGGTGTCTGCAAGTAAGAAGTGATATCTACGGTCAAATCAATATTTAGCACCAACTGATCGACAAACTATTTATAATGGAAGTAAAAGAATCCAAATAAGGACATAATGTGGTTCAAACTAATTTATAAAGCATGTGAGATTTTCAAATGAGGAGTTCTATCTTGTAACTAAGTTGAGATGCTTTGGATGAGATGACATGTCCAAATATGGCACGTAATTTGCAATATGAAAAAGAACTACTCCTGCCATCTCAAAGGCATTTATCTCAAAATGTCGAAGTGTTTTGGGATGACGTGCCTGACGATGCAAGTGATGAAGAAGTCATGAAATTTGGTATATTGATACTCCTCATTGATATACTTCCCTGAGGGGTAAGAGTCTATTTGAGATGACATTCAAAGAATCTCTATCAAAAGAAGAAATACATTTGATCATCGTTACTTCTACTAAATGTCAATATCTCAATACCCACTTTATGATTTTTGTATTTAGTTATATATGTCATACATAGTGGCGTACATTTTATTTCCTTGCAGAATTAGTCTTCGTAAAAAAACTTTTTGGTGTAGGAGAAATGGGCACATAAAAGCTCAACTGCAATCCCAAAAAAGACATTGATCCCTCAATTACAGCCACAAAAAATGTTGGTCCCATATACAAGATAAATCACCGTCTATGTGATTTACAAGAATCATTCTACATGTACAACCTTGTTTGACAATATTGATTGACAACCCACACTTGACGACAACATCGCATTCATTCATTTCAAAAACTATTTTTTTTAAATCAATGGCTTGGATTTTGATAACACTAACATTGTCAACCATTATTATCAAGTATGATTGTACAAATAACATAATTGGATTTTCAATAATGATTCGTAAAAAAATTCTTATCACCTCACACCCATTTTTTTGTCGTTGCATCTCTACAGATCAGTTCTCCAGGAACGGAATTTTTGCAAAATGTAATTACACATGTATTGCCACAAATATGGAAACACAAACCGGGACTGTTTCTGAAATCTTTATGGTTGGTATTCCTTGACTCCACATGAGTTTCTGAGCAAACTATTGCTTCAAAGCATGCAAATTAAAGGATGGACTCGACCCTCGATTCCTGATGATCAAAACACAACTAAATTCGTTTCTAATTCAATTCGATTAAACCCACTTCATAAACCGTATTGATTTTATCCGATTAACTAATGAAGGATAAATACCTCAAATTAATCAATTCTTGCTTGAACAACTCTATAAAATTATCACAACCATGGAAATTTACTTCCCCCAAAAAAGATTAATTACATTCATTCTCTCTAGTAGCTCTCAAAACCTTCAAACCCTCCCATACATGCTATATCTTGTTCAACCATTGCCTTCTCTTTATCATTAGGTCAGAGAGACGAAACTAATGCAAGATTATCTAGAAGGGGGACAGACTCAATTTCACATGGGTCAACAAAGATTGAAGGAGCTTTCAGCTCAAAAGATAGGGTGATCGGATGTATAGATGAATGAGACTTGACAAGCGGGTTGCTGACCTCGAGCATCATATGGTGATTAGAAGTAAATCGAGATGTCATTGGTTTTTTTTTTAGGTTGCTCTCATTTTTGTTGAGCTTGAACGAAATCTTTTTTTGTGTCGCATTTACTCCTAAATGATTACAATTAGGTTCACTTGAAACTCTAATCTCTGAGTGGTTTAAGTGGTTTCTTAAAGAGAAAAGTAAACACCCGGGAAAAATTTAATCTGGGTATTAATTGCTCCAAATGCCGAATAAGATTAAATTAATCCTTATCTAACCTAATACTGCACGCTAACCCGATAGTTTTCCATGTTCTAAGCCATAATATCTTCTTTCTTCATGTGTCATTTCTTCCTCTAAACAAGTGAAGATTAAGAAGACTAGCCAAGATCGCCATTCCCCATCAAACTCTCTCAGCACAACCCTCACCCCAATACCCCCACTCCCACATTTGGATTAGTAGTTATAACTTATCAGAAATGTTACCAGAATCAGATGAGATCGACCAGTTCAATAAAAAAAGTCAGTTTATAGGCCAACCGTCAAAACCTGCCAAAAAAACCACTGAAATAAGATAAAAATCGGGCAGTTCTGATTGTTTTCCTTATATTTGAATCGCCAAAATTGTGTTTTCCTAATGACATCTGAAGTCTGATGAATGACAATTAGGCAGAATAATTGACAAAAACCAAAACTTATTTGGAATTTAACATCCAACTGTCATATTGTTTCCCATATAATGACCGCCAAAGATGCCTCAGCCTTTCATGATGTAGTAAAATAAGAAAATGCCATACAAGTGCTAAATAAACGGGACAGTAAAGGGATAAATTTGATACAAATGGAAGCAACTTGTGTTTCCAAAGAGTAGACATGTACTAGAGGTATTCATTGCACATTTGAATATGCTATGATTGCAGAAAAAACACAACAGCTTCGAAAATAAAAAGAATATCGAAAGACTGAAATGCAGATGTTTCACTCCATAAAAAACGGTGGCGCAAAATAGAGAACCTGGATCACGCATTAAAGTGAACCCATTGGCTTCATTTCTTTCATTCTTTGCCATCAGCAGCACGAAGAGAACCAAGTTGAACTGGAGCTTGTGTTCCCACAACTTTTGACGACCCATAGGCTGATATATCAGTGCCCTCACCCTTCTCCTTCTCAATTTGATCCTTGATCCAGAAATAAGTGATTCTCAGTCCATCCTGCAAGCGCTCGGAACATATTACATATGGATATGATCAACGAGTAATATGTTACAAAGGGTTCAGTCGTTGGACAAAAGAATTAAAAAAACACTCTTGAACATGTCACCTTCAGTTTCATAGAAGGAGCCCACCCGAGCTTTTCATTAATTAGAGTGTTGTCTGAGTTTCGACCACGCACACCCTCGGGTCCAGGAATGTGATGAATGGGGAGCTTTTTGTCCTCAAAGCTCAGGACAATCTCAGCCATCTCATTCATGCTGACCATCTCATCACTTCCAATGTTTACGGGCTCTCGGAAATCGGATTTTGTCAATCTGAATGCATAAAACAATTCATTTAAGCTGTGAAATGTGCAATCACACTTCTGAAATAAAAACTTCAAGTAATTTTAATCTTATTATGAATTGATGGCATAAGAATAAGAGTTAGATAAAAGCTCGTAAGGCAAACCAATACGCGTAACGTTAGCATAAAGATCATTCATTGTCAGTGCTCTATTGGTTGAGCAATACTACTTTTACCAGTATTAAGATTATTTTTTCGAACAATATTCATCTTGCAAAGAGAGTCATGGGTTTACATGCCAAATTGGAAAACAAAACACAAGACCACTGCTCAATCTCGGATAGAAAAAACAATCTCTCAAGTGTACCATAAAAAAATTCTTTTTCTTAGGTCAACATACCTCAGAACACCCTCGACGCATTCATCAATAAACGTGAAAGATCGTGTTTGTAAACCATCTCCCCACATCTCAAATTTATCGGTGGACGTAAGGGATTTCCTACAGAAAGCAGCAGGTGCTTTCTCCCTCCCACCTGCATCAATTTATGAAAAACATTAACAATTTAAAGAGAAGGCGCTGTGAACTAAAAAAGATAGAGAAAAATACTACAAATTTCACAGTAGCTTCAAGTTTACCTTTCCACGTCCCAAATGGACCATAGATATTATGGAATCTTCCAATTCGGCATTCAATTCCGAAATCTTTGTTGTAGTGTTTACAGAGTTCTTCTGTTGCTAGCTTCTCTAAGCCATAAGCATCTTGAGGCTAAATATGAAAACAATATAAAATCTCACTGACAATGTTAGACATCCGAAATTTAGTACAAGAATTTTACGAGTACGAGAAAAAGAGGGGAAAAAAAAAAAAAAACCTCAGCAGGCCAAGCATCAGACTCCTTCAAGCTCACATTGGTATCCAACTGCTTAAATTCAGGATAGATACAAGCACTGGAGGCGTAGAAAAACCTGAATCCAAATCGGAGAAATCAATATTCAGATTCTCAGATCTAAATATGTGCCTCACTGAACTTATTTTAAAGAAAAACTCCACATTTTTAACAGATTTATTTTTCTCAGATTGGAATGCAGCTATCAACGCATGTGATGGCATGGAGAATATCAATTGTTTGCTGACGGGCATCTAATAATTGATTCTTCGCCCCTTTCTAAGAAACTTTTCTTACTTTAGTAACATAACACAAAAGGGTCTTACGCTTAGATCCCGATTGACAAAAACAGAGGCGAAAAATATCTTTAAAACAATTTCCAATACTAATATATTGTATTTCGAATCTGATAGACAAAAAATGAAGGAATTCGATCTTTCGCTAGTTGACACAAAAGCTTTGTTATTCACCAACTGAACAAAACCAGCATTACACTCTCATAATTTTCAAATTAATGAATGCTTAATCGTATAATTGCTCGTATGAATTACCAGTATTCTACTTATAAACCCAAATGTTGAATAAAATCAAGAAGATTAACAAAATTGAACCTCTTGACTCCGTTAATCCTGGCAGCCTCGATCATGTTAAAACTGATCATCGTATTGTTATACATGATGACTGAGTGATTTGACTGAATAAAGCCCATCCCTCCCATATCCGCAGCAAGATTGAACACGTGATCAACTCCTTGGGTAACTTTCAAACAGTTATCCATCACTCTCAAATCAACAAGATGGAATTCATGACAGAACATATCCTCTGTCATGTGCTCGTTTTTCTTCCAGTCAGAAGCAATAATGTAATGACCTTCAGTCTTCAGACGCCTGGCAATGTGCGAGGCAATGAATCCACCGGTTCCAGTAATGGAAATCGAAAGCTTTCCCGTCGGCCAGTAGGGTTCCCTCTCGAGGTTTTCGTATGTGTACGATCCGTAGTTGGTTTCAACCGTGGTTCCCATTCTGCAGTAAATGCCAAGGGGGAAAAAATTCAAGACTAAATAAAACCAAGACAATCAGTCAATGTAGATTTACAAATTGATAACTTATCAGGCAATTGGATTGATCAGGAAAATTATTACATCTAAAAGGCCGCCATTAAGCTATCTTATCAAAGAAATATACTAAAACATTGAGTAAATAAGTGTCAGCTAATCTTCCTTAGCATAATTCGACAGAAAAAGGCCAAATACAAACATAATGAAAAGCAAAGAAAAACACAAGACGAATCAAATCCACTTTAATTATATATTCATATTGACAAATATTTATTGAAATAAGTGAAAATAAGTAAGGAAAGAATCAAATTCTACATTCTGCAATCCATAGACAGCTCAGAAAGAATTCAAATTTACAGAAATTATATACATAAAATAAAAGCATGCTCAATCCACAAAAAAAATTACAAACTGCAATAACCCCAAAAAATCAGAACCCGAATGAATATATTGAAAACATTCACGAATTAATACAGGAAAAAGAGCAATCTTAAATTAATGCAAACTTATTTCCTCTAATTTTCAAAAAATAAAATAAAAAATAGACGAACCAATAAATTTTTAAACCCAAAATGAAGCATCAATAATTTATTAAGCGCATAAGGAATCATCATAAATTTGCACAAATAACAAAAACAGAGAAAAAATAAAGCATGTATTTTCAAAACAGAAGCTGAATTACCTCAAGAAATTTTTGGGTTTTCAGCGTGTGAAATGGTTATCAGTATCAATATATCTCTATTCGATCTATTTCCAGATTGTGGGGACAGAATGCACGGGGGATTGATCAGTGGATTGACGAAATAAATGCTACATTTTTTTTTTATTCGTCAATTTTATCATTTATAGGACGTGTTTGTTTTTTCTTCATGTAATTCTTTTTCATTATTAAAATCTCTATTTATTGCTGCTTTTTTTTTTTTTTTTTTTTTTTTTTTTTTTTTTTTTTTTAGTATTTACATTGGCTATCTTGTATTTTTTCTTCTTTATTTTCATCTAAAGTAACATTAATACTTTAATCATTATTATT
>CAIGRP010035161.1:0-41109 GCA_903798385.1 Fraxinus cuspidata
ACTTATTTATTATGTTTCGTATTGTTGGTCTTGTTCTAGCGGGTTTACCCAATCCCATCAAACTAGGGTTTTTTTCGCTATTTATATGCTTTTTACATTGTAATTTAGACAGTTGATGAATATGATGAATTGAGTTGTGGCTTGCGGCCGTTTTTCTCCCCGTCCCCCTCTCCTTCTGCTTCTTCTGGCTTCTTCTTCCTCTTCTTCCTCTTCTATTTTCTATGGTTCTTCAGGTTGATAGTTAATTATCTATTCATTCTACATCACTCTGAATGTGGTTAACCTTGTAACTCGATTATCGTTTATTTGCAATCTCAAAGCAGAATGATTTTGACTTTTGGTGTGTTAAACAAAATGAAAATTTTGTTTTTGCTTCCAATAATCTGTTTATTGTATCTTGCTTCATTGGTTACATTCTTCAAACTATTCAGCTACCTGATTCTAATTTTTTTATTTTTTTTTTCCACACAAGGTGTTTGGAATGTCTTATAGAATTACTTTATAATTTCTTCTCTGTCCATGCTTTACAGAAATATAGCAAGTATGTTGGGCTGAAGAGAGATTTTCGCCTTGTAGTGAGGGGTGCTGCGCGTAACATGAGAAACATTCTCAATGGTTCAGGTAAGTTGTATCAGTGTCTATTAGTCTGAAATACTTCACCTCTATTATTTTGCTATTCTTTGTTTACATTATCCTCCTCCACATCCTCCTAGTCTGTCATGCTTTCCCACTATTCTTGTGCCGATTTGTCTTCATCATATTTGGCAAGGAAACTTAACCTTAGAACAAAAGGGAAGGGTTATATGAAAACATCGGATGACACCATAGACTAATGGGGTTTGACCTTGATATGGTATCTGCTTAATTTGCTATATTATTTACTAAAACTACTGATGTTCTCATCTCATATTTTGGTTTCCATCGTGGCCATTTTATAAGATTGGTTGTTGAGAGATGCTATCTACCCTGACCAAATATAATTCAAACTTCATGTCAACCCGTCTTAGTGACGAGAAGTCCTCTAAGGGAAAAGAGAAAAAATAAGAAGGCAATGAAAGAAAATTTTGCAGCAACGTGATATGTGATAGTTAGCTGTGCTTACTTTCTTATTTCTTTTCTTGCAGATGATGAAGTGCTTATAATAAAAAGTGTTACGCATAGAGACTTTAATGCAATGATAAAGGTAATTATTACGTGGATCATAAGCATGATTAATGTTTTCTCTGATCAATAATCAAGATGAGATTCTAGAAGGGAATGAGTCATGACAGTAGCATTAGTTCGTATATTCTTCTAAACAATTTATAAGACCGTAAAATGAATGAAGCTTGCCTCTCCCATCCGCTTAGACTTTGTATGTACAAGTTAATCCCTTTCTCTGGTTGGGAGTTGGGGTTAGCATTTGGCATCGATCCATTATATGAAGTCTTACCTTGAGACAATACAAGGCAAATAACAAATGAAATTCTTAAGATGTAGATCTTAAAAGCAGGACCTTGCCTTCGAGTAATAACATAAGCAATTTTTCTTGGATCTGATTGGAATGGAACTCCACATTAGAATTTGGTCACAGTTCAAGTTTAGCACAAGAGTCTACTACGTATTTGCTTCTCAAAATCTCAGTTGCTTTATTCGTAACAGAAAATCTTCAATGAAATTGCCAATAATGATTTTGGAATATGATAAACTATTCTTATTATTGAGATTTTGAGAAAGCTAAAATCCATGTGATGGAGCCTTTCGATATGCTTAAATATTTGTTGAAGTGGATAAAAAGGGAGAACAAGAGAAACAACGTGGCTATTCTACATGATATAGAAAATGTGTAAAGCTGATCTTTTGTGCATTGAATACGAAACTTGCTTCTTAACAAAGAAAAAGTAGTTTTTTTGGAATCAATAGTAACTCTTGAGTTTCAATTAGAAGTTGAGATTTTTAGTGCTTAAAAATGTCTTGAATGTCTAGGCTCACAATGTATTATGTGTTTGATGCAGAGGATCCCAAATCCAGTGTATCTCTTCCAAGGTATTGTACTTCGCAGAGGTGCCAAAGGAACTGGAATGAAATCAATAGAACTGGCACTTTCCATGTGTGAAGTTGTTGATATATATGGTTTCACTGTTGATCCAGGATACACTGAGTGGTCAGTTTAACCTTGCCTATATGATTTGCATATCATGAAGTTCCTGCTCACAAGTCACAATTTCAAAACTTTAATTTACTTATTATTGTTCTGGCACTCTTATCTATTTTATGGCACTAACTAATGAAGTTTGCATGTGTTTAAATTTTGCATATGTAGGACCAGATACTTCTCAACACCAAGGAAAGGACACAATCCACTTCAAGGAAGGGCTTACTACCAGCTTTTAGAATGCCTTGGTGTAAGGATATTACTTTGTTCCTGAACCTTTTCTATTGCGAATAGAAGACCAAAGAGCTTTCTTGGAATATATATGTCTTGTATAATATCCAAAATTCAGTATTATATATGCTTATCATGGAAAATAAAACTTTCAGGTTATCAGGATCCATTCTCCCATGCGAGCTGAAAGGAAGCAGGACTGGTCAGATGTGCCTACTCGAGAAATGATAAGCAGAGCTCATGCAGCTTCTGTGCGCGTGAAGAAGAATCAATCTGGTGAAGACGGTGACTTGGGTCAATTCCATAACTGTAAAGTGTGGGGCAATGCTCACGGAAGCGGGCCTACCTCTGGATCTCCAGATATGAGTGCTGTCAGAAGGAATTCGAATTACAGTAAATGGGAAGTCATGCCTTTTGAAAAATTAAGAAAAGCATCTCAGGAGCATTTTATTCAGATGGAAGGCGTCTCGATGTACAAAATGGATGGCAATAAATTAGATGATCTAGTTTGTGTGAGGCATTCCTAAAAATCCTAGGCGTAAGCAGAACATCAATGGAGGCTTAGGCTTTCTTGTAGGATGACGTATTGACAATCGAAAGCAGAACCAATTAAATCTTGTTGGTTGTGAAAATGATCCATGATGTGGATTCTTACAATTTTTCTGCAAGACCACCTCTCTGTTTCTCCGATGGCCTTGCTAATTTGATGCTGTGCTTTTTCGAGAAAGAATATATTCCTGAAAATGTTATGATCGCAAATTCTTCTGTTCAACATTGTATGTATTAACAGTACGGTTTATTAATATTTAATTTATTGATAGTGGCAAGTATGAGAGGCAAGAGATTGAAGGAAAGAGGAAGGAATTGATTTCAGGATCACCATATATACACTCTTGATTATGTTTATGAATTCACACTTTTTTTATATTATTATGATTAGTTGATGGGCGTATAATTTAGTGGAATGCATTGTAAATGTGTGGTACTGTCTTGAGACACAAGGGAAAAGAAATAGTTTCTTGATGAATCAAAGCGTCCAGATCATTTTCTTCAGCTCCTGAGTGCAAGTACAAATCGAAGACATAGGCAGGCAGCTGTCTGGGATTTAGTAATTAAATTATCCAAAGCACTGTGCACCACTGAGAATCACCACTCCTCACTCACACATACCCAATTCATTACATATTGCTTTATATTTGAAAATGCACGAGGGCTTTGGAAAATGAAACAAGATTTTCTCTGAAACGACAAGTATTATGTCAACATATAAATAAAGGAACTAACTATGCATTGATTCGATTGTCATGGCCTTCGCCTTGAGATAGAAGCCGGTGTTATAGTGAACCCAATTATTCATTAAGCAGTAAAGAGGAGGTTGGTGGGAATATTATTTACCATTTTCAAGTCGTTTTTTGTTTTCGAAAAAAAAAAAAAGTGAAAACTCGTTCTCTTTTCCATTTTCGAAAACGCGTTTTTGAAAACAAGTTAAAAATTTGTAAAGAAAACTCAAAACGACAAATTTATCATTTTTGGTGTTTTCAGTTATAATTAAAGTCAAAATTTTCAAAATGCATTTTGAGCTTTTTCAATACAATTTTTCAAAATGTCAAAAAGAACACATTTTCAAAAATCTCAAAATGAACACACAAAATACTAAACACAAAATGACTTCAAAACTCAAAACTGAAACACAAAGACACAGCTTGGAAAACAATTCGCAATAGAAAATCAACCATAGATTCTCAAAATGAAAATGCATTAAGACAGACGAAACGAAACGAAACAGTTACTTTTGATCCTTATTAGTTCTCTTACTACCATTAAGAACATCATCAGGTACGACCTTGAGGAGCTTCCGTTGCTTGGACTTGGCAATCTTCTTGAGAGTCTTTGGATTTGTAATTTTCTGAAGCTTAGTCCCTGACCTGAGTATGTTCTCCTGTTTTTTCTTCTCACGTTCCTCTTTCTGTTTCCGCTTCTCCTGTTTGTTCTGTCGTATTTCCTCCTTCAGCTCGTTCATTCTCTCCTTGTACGCTTTCTTTATCTCCTTCTCCTTCGCTCTCTGCTCAAATGTCGTTCCTTTTCTGCTCACCTGCACCGCAGACGACCGCCGCGTCCTTGCCTGCTTCCACTTGCGGCCTGACACTTTTCCCGCTATCACCCCATCGTACGTCACCTTTCCGAAGGGCGAAGCGGACGGCTTGTTGGAATCTTCAGAAGAAGGAACTGCCTGTCTCTTCGATGGAGGTGGATTCCCGTTGTCGACGTCCATCCCGTCATCCTCAGGAGAGGGATTCAATAATTTTAGCTTATCGGCTTCTTGTTCCGCTCTCTTTCGCTTGAAGGTCTTGCCGCCGAATCCCTCGTCTAGGGACCTAAAATCGATCGTGCACGCCATTCGAAGTAAACCCTTATTCTAGGGTTTCCAATATTTTGGAAAAAGATATTGAAAGGCCAAGTGCAAGTGGAAGTGGAATGAATACATATACATGGAACGCAGACAATGGGTAAATCATTTGCTGGGCTTGGGTTCATTAGATTAGGCTTTGCCATCCTAACTAGTTGTTGGGCCTCGCAAATCATATTGGGAAAATTTCATTATGACCTATCTCAAATTTAAGAAATAAAATTTATTTTTTTAAAATTCAGATATTAATTTAAATTTTATTTATTAAAATATTCTATTAATTAAATATATTAGGGTCACAATATTATATAATTTATAGTCACAATTATTTATTAATCACTATTACAATTACAGACGCCATAGTCACAAACAACAAATTTTATAGGTCACAATTAATTTCTCGATCACAAATTAAATAAATTAACTAGTCACGCATTATCAAATTATTGATCACAACTTAACAATGTTTTAAGTCACATATTAATTAATAGTCACAAATTATATATTTCATTGATCACATATTATTTGTAGTCACATATTACCCAATTTATTGGTCACGATCAACAAAACAATTTGTGACCACAACACTATCCCCAAATACCACCACCACCGTTGCCTGTACCAACCACCACCACCTTCACCATCTCTTGTCCTCATCTCTACCGCCACCTACACCCAACCCAACCCACACCTATACCTACACTTCAATACACCACAACCTCACCACCAGCAAAAAAATACCCAAACAAGCTACTGCCACTATCGTCGACACATCAATGCTAGATTTACCATTACAACCACCTCCACCAACAAAAAGCCACCCACCACTAGATCCCACAAATCCCATCTACCATCGATCCAACAAAAACTACCACCACTGTACCAACAAAACCATATCCAAATCACGATGCAGCGCACAAATGCATCATCATTGCACTGCACTGCTGCTGCCACGATAGTGATTGTGAACCATAAATCATCGGAGAAACATCACAAATCAGCAAAACACCACAACTACGATACAACATTTGTGCATGCCGATCCACACCAATTGCACTACAACCATTTGTGATCACCACCTCACCACCACAGTCGCCAACAAAAACAACCCAAAAACCAACAACCAACAAAAAATAAAATATGGAAACCACCACTACTCCAACAACCAACAAAAACCATCTGAATTTGAGGAAGGCATTCATGCTCAGTCCATCAAAGAGGGGGAAAAGAAAAAAAGATGAAGGTAGAATAAACACAAAATGCAAGAAAAAACCTTGCACATCAGCAACATCATTGTACCGTTGTGCAGCAACGTCGTGAACATCGCTATACGCGACATTCATAGTGTCACTTCGCAGAGTCATGTCTGCTTCAGAGTGATGAGGACGCAGCAGCAGCTTTGTAATGTTGTTAGCTGCTTCAAAGTGATGTCGTTCTGATGTGGCGTCTTGAGCATCGCGTCGTGGTGCCATCGGTATATTTGACGGTGGTGTGCAATAAAGAGAGAATGGAAGGATATAGAGAGAGGCAAGGGAAAATGATAAAGAAAGAAAAGATAGAAGAAAATGGCTGGGTGGTTGGATATGTGTTAATTTAATTTTATAATATATTTGCTAATATTAAAAGTTTGAATTATTATCTAATTTTGTTAATAAAGAATTTGTAAATCTTATTTTTGAATTGTGAAGTTGAAATGTCTGGTTGGATGTAATTTCCACAATGTTTTCAAGTTGAAATACTTTTATAACCACAAATGTCTTAAAATAAAAAACATATGAAAAGATTTCAAAAATCGGGTGGCCATATTTTATGATGTCTGACAAAATTTTATAATCTATAATTTAATCAAACATGTTACAATCACATAATAGTCACAAAGACACAATTTTTGAGTTACAATAACATATTTAGTCGCAAATCACATTTCTTAGTAGATTACAAATCATTTATTGTTGACAAATCACCCAATTAATTGGTCAAAATTACTCTTCACCTCATCCCACTCCACTTATCCACCATCGGCACCACCCGAATGTTGCCGCCACCTCAATTCCACAACCAACCACTACCACACCTCTTTCACCTCAAATCCACTACCCTACCAAAACCTCAAATCAACCAGAAGCATGATGTTGGTTTGCTATGAATATCTTATGTTTATCTCGCTGATTGAAGTGAACATTAACTTTAGTTAGACAGATAAAGTTCTATTACTAGCTACTCGGGGTGCTGTACCACCATTTATTCTCGTTCTGGTACCATTTCCATTGCCACCGAACCCATTACATGTACGAAATCGTGGCTACCCGCTTTGAAATTTTATAATTTGATAATTTTTATGGTGTTACAGAAGTGATTTATCCAGTTAAAGAGCACATAGCATATTTTTCTCTCTTTGGGATTGCAGTTATGATTTTGTTAGGTTTTGAGCAGAAGTGATGGTGGCGAAGGGTAATGAAGAAGAGAATGAGGAAATTGAAGTGGTGGCTAGCAATAACAGTCGAAGTTCATGGGGAGTTGCAACTACGGGGATGATAGGGGTTTAAGATTAGGATTGTTAAAGCTTAGGTTTTTTGTTCTTCTTTGATTTAATATTATGTTAGCTTTGTTAATAATCCCTATTAATTAGGGACTTTTTTTTTTTTACCTATTCCTTGGCCATTTACAACGTTATATGATATGTAAGATGTAGGATGCATATTTTTCTCTTTTCAGTTATCTTGTAAGGCTATTTACATGCTAATTTCCTTGTTAAATAACATTAAGAATTCTCCAATTCTTGCTTTCAATACAGAATTAGAGTTCCTAATATTTGGTATTAGAGCTATTTCAAAGGCCTAATTGAGAAGTAGCAATCTTCTAAGAGCGTAGCAGCAAGGATATGGCAACTGATAGCAGTTTTGCACAACCAACGATTTCAAAGTTTGATGGACACTATGATCACTGGTGTAAGCTTATGGAAAATTTTCTACGATCAAAAGAATATTGAAGTTTGATAGAACATAGGATTCTTATGATAGAAGGAGCAGAACTCACTGAAGGACCAAATAAGATAATTGAAGATGCAAACTAAAAGATCTGAAGACTAAGAATTACCTCTTCCAAGCAATTGATCGATCGATCCTGAAAACTATTTTGAACAAAGAAACAATAAATAACATCTGAGATTCCCTGAAGCAGAAGTACCAAGGGACATCGAGGGTGCAGTGTACACAACTACAAGGTCTTCGAAAGGACTTTGAAGTTCTTCATATGAAGGTGAGGGAATCTGTAAATGGGTACTTTTCTCGAACACTCACTGTAGCCAACAAGATGAAGACACATTGTGAGAAAATGCAAGATACTGTCATTGAAAAGATCCTGAGATCTATGACTTCCAAGTTTGATTATGTTGTATGCTCTATTGAGGAGTCTAATGATCTATACACCTTGTCTATTGATTCATTACAGAGTAGTCTTCTAGTGCATGAACAACGCATAAGTAGTCATATTGTAGAAGAACAAGTCTTAAAAGTTACTTATGAAGATTCAGCAGAAGGAAAAGGACGAAGCCGTGGAGGATTTACAGAAAGAGGAAAGGTATACATTTCTTTGCTAAGTCTACCATTGAGTACTACAATCGCTATAAGCTTGGCCATTTTCAATGCGAATGTCCAGGCAAAGGGACAGAGGGTAATTATGTAGAAGCTAATGGAGAGATGCTGTTAATGGCTGTTGTAGAAGCTTGTAAGGAAGAAGTATGATTTCTTGACTCAGGTTGCAGTAACCACATGTGTGGTAAGAAAGATTTTTTCGAAAGCCTTAATGGAAGTTTCAGTGAATCTGTAAAGTTAGGAGATAATTCAAGCATGGTTGTGAAGGGAAAATGGAACATACGACTGCGGGTAAATGTGATTGGACAAGTCATTACTAAGGTATTTTATTTCCCATGACTAAAGAACAATTTGCTAAGTGTTGGTTAGTTACAAAAAATGGACTTTCAATACTCATACAACATGGAAAATGTAAGGTTTATCATCCTGAGAGAAGACTAATAATGGAAACTACAATGTCTGCAAACAGAATATTCATCTTACTTGCTCAGTTTCAACCAAAAGAAGAAAGTTCCTTCAACTGTCTTGCAAAAGATCAGACTTGGCTCTGGCATCGTAGATATGGACACTTGAACTTCAATGACCTAAAAATCCTTCGACGGAAAGTATGGTAAATGGGATGCCACAACTTAAAGTCTCCTCAACTTCCAGCTATGTGCTGTGCGGCTCCCGCGAAGTGCTTAGTTTCGTTGGAAAAACCAACGCAAATATCATATTGACTTTCTCAAAGGTATGTGAAGACTGCCTGGTGGGGAAAAAAGAGAGATCCATTTCCAAAAGAGAGCACATGGAGGGCTTCTCAGATTTTTCAACTAGTGCATGCTGACATTTGTAGACCAATCAATCCCATTTCAAATAGCAAAAAGAGGTATCTGACCACTTTCATTGATAACCATAGTCGCAAAACTTGGGTTTATTTTTTGGTAGATAAGTCAAAAGCTTTTATCACATTCAAGAATTACAAAAATTTCGTTGAAAAAGAAATAGGTTTGTGTATCTTCACACTGATTGTGGAGGAAAATTTACTTCACACGAGTTCACAAGTTTTTGCAAAGCAAATGGCATTAGAAGACAATTGACAGCTGCATATACTCCACGACAAAATGGTGTTGCAAAGAGAAAGAATCAAACTGTTATGAATATGGTTCGAAGTATGCTATCAGAGGAAGATTGCAAAGACATTCTGGCTAGAAGCAGTCAATTGTATTATTCATGTTCTAAATAGAAGTCCAACTCTTGTAGTGAGGAACATGACTCCGGAAGAAGCATGGAGTGGATCTAAAACGTCTGTTGACTACTTTAGGGTGTTTGGATGTATGTATCATGCTCATGTTCCAGATAGTAAAAGGACTAAACTTGATGATAAGAGTGTAAGATGTGTTTTACTTGGAGTTTGTGAGGAGTTAAAGGCATGTAGATTGTATGATCCAGCTTCTCTAAAGATAATAGTAAGGAGAGATGCAGTGTTTGAGGAAGAGAACAGTTGGGATTGGGACAAGAGTCACAAAGAAGCCATTATAATTGATTTAGAGTGGGAAGTAGCTAATAAGGAATCAACCACAATTGATAGCAATGAAGAAGACACCATGAAAGTGCAATAGATGATAAAATGTGAAAAAATTTAGATGAGGCTAGTGAAGAAACTTCTTCTGGTTCTAATGGAAGAAGAATAAGGAGGCCACCAGTTCGGATGAAAGACTATGAAAGTAGAACAAATTTTTTTGAGGAAGAAGATGCAACATATTTTGCTATGTTTGTAGGAAGTGATCCTATCTCATTTAAAGATACTGTGAAAAGTGCTAAGTGGATAAAAACAATAGATGCAGAGATAGAAGTCATAGAGAGGAATGATACTTGGTACTCGACAGATTTACCTATAGGAGGGAAGAAACTTGGAGTAAAATGGGTCTATAAGACTAAGCTAAATGAGAATGGATAAGTACAAAGCCTGGTTGGTAGAAAAGGGTACTCAAGAACATGGGGTGGATTATACTGAAGTTTTTGCACCTGTGGCTCGATTAGACACAATTCGATTGGAATTTCTCTTGCAGTTTTGAAAGAGTGGACAATCTATCAATTAGATGTGAATTCTTCTTTCCTGCATGGTGAGTTAAGTGAAGAAATATTTGTTGAACAACCTCTAGGGTATGAACAGAAAGGCAGTGAGCAGAAGATATACAAGCTAAAAAAGGCTTTGTATGGACTTAAGCAAGCTCCAGAGCTTTGTACGGTCGTATAAAGTCCTATTTTGAGAAACAAGGATTCGAAAGATATCCTTATGAACATACCTTATTCGTCAAAATTGAAAAATGTGGTAAGGTTTTGATTGTATGCCACTATGTAGATGATCTTATATTCAATGGTAAGAATGAGATTATGTTTCTGAGTTTAAAAAATCTATGATGCTTGAGTTTAATATGACCGATCATAGAAAAATAAGATACTTTCTTGGCATTAAGGTGATGCAAAGATCAGATTGCATTTTTATCGGTCAAAAGAAATATGTACAAGAAGTATTAGAGAGGTTCAACATGATCAAGTGAAATCTAGTCTACAATCCTATGGTCCATGGGTTCAAACTTAAGAAAGATGAAGTTGGAGTTAGAGTTGACAGAACTTTCTATAGGCAGATTATGGGAAGTCTTATGTTCTTGATAGCTACTTGGCCTGATGTTATGTTTGTAGTAAGTCTTATTAGCAGATTCATGGATTTCCCTACTGAACTTCACTTGGGAGTAGCAAAGAGGTTACTTAGATACTTAAAAGGCACCATTGATTTTGGCATGTTCTACAAGAAGGGAGGAAATGAGGAATTGTTGCCTACACGGATAGTGATTATGTTGGAGATCTAGAGGATGGGAAGAGCACTTTAGGCTACTTGTTTGTGTTGGGCTCAAGAGCAGCGTCTTGGTCTTCGAAGAAGCAGCCTATAGTCACCTTGTCCACTACTGAGGCTGAGTTCATTGCTGCGACTTCATGCGCCTGTCAAGCAATATTGTTACAAAGGGAATTGTAAAGCCTCAGTCTTGTTCAACATGATTCTACTCTAGTTTACTGTGACAATAGTTCAACAATTAAGCTTTCCAAGAATCCAGTTTTGCATGGTCGCAGCAAACACATTGATATTTGATTTCATTTTCTTCGTGAACTCACAAGAGATGGATTTGTGATGATGGTTCATTGCCGTACACAAGAGCAAGTTGCACACATAATGACTAAATCTTTGAAGCTTGATGTATTCCTGAAGATGCGTGAGTTGATGGGTGTTGTTTGGATACAGGATTAACTGATTTCAGCAATTAGTTTAAGGGAGGATGTTAAAGCTTCGGCATTTTCTTCTTTTTTGATTTAATAATTTGTTAGCTTTGTTAATAATCCCTATTAATTAGGGACTGTTTTTTTTTTTTTTTTTGCCTATTCCTTGGCCATTTACCACGTTATATGATATGTAAGACGTGAGCTGTAGATTTTTCTCTTTTCAGTTGTCTTGTAAGGCTATTTAAATGCTAATTTCCTTGTTAAATAACATTAAGCATTCTCCAATTCTTGCTTCCACTATAGAATTAGAGTTTTTGATAAGGATTTTTGCAATGGGTGTCTGGGTGTAGAATGGAGTGAGACGGAATATTGCACCTAATTTTTTTGAAGGAAAATCTAGCACTTGATTATTAAAATGGAAAGGTCAAAAACAGGTGTTGGTGTAATTTTCTGTTTTAGGTTTCCTTTTCACAAAATTAAGTTTTATATTTATTTCTTCACAAATTACATATTCATTATTAAAAATTTTAAGTTTTATATTTATTTCTTAACAGATTAGATATTTATTGTTAAAAAATATATTAAATCTATTGTTAATATTTGATTTTATTTTTTTGAATTTCGTGAATGGTGGTAATGTTATCTAATTTTTAATTTTTAAAATTCAAAGAACACAAAATCATATTACTAAGCGCTTTTCATCTTGTTCAAAAATCGATACATTAGTTCGACGGATAAAGATTTCATTCTTCTTAAAAATGTCTTCTATATTAGCCTTCAATTTATTTATATTCTTATTCGCGTGACCTTCGATATTGAAGCACGTACACATTTGATAGTGTAGTGGTTATGACTTTGTGTATTCAATTCTTATTATGTCGCTAATGAAAAATTGAAAATACATACTAGGGTTTGGGAAAGTCGTTTTGTTTTCCTCCGATTGTGTGGAGCTTTGACTACTAATACATAGGACAATGTCAATATTCTTGTAAATATAATAGTGAACTCCTTTGAAAATGATAGAGTGTGATGTAATTTTTTTGCGACTTCGTCTATTACACGAAAGCTATGACTAATATGTACGAAATAAATGTATCGTGTCATATATCTTGTCCCAAAATTTATGTGCAATGTGACCAATGTTCCTTTGCATGTCATGTCCTCGAAATTGTGTCAACTTTATAACGTGTGACTAGATATATGAAATTTTAGCAATTGTAGCATATAAATTATCTAATATATGGGAAAGTTATTGTATATTCGATTCTTTGTTAAAGGTTGTGATCTCTAGTAGATTGGACATTTAGTTGAAGTTGTTGGTTGTCATTAAAATGCATTTGAGGGAACTATACTATAAATAAAGGGAGACACATTTCAGCTTACACTATTCGTAACAAACGTTTTGAATGGAGAGAGTGAACGATTGTCTCGCTTAATTTTATGGTGGAATTTTGTGAGAGGTAAAATCTATCTATATATTATATTATCCTGGTATAACCACCATTTTTATCACATTCCTTATCTTATATAAATCTATTATTATTATTATTATTATTATTATTATTATTATTATTATTATTATTATATCGTGAATTATGGCAGATTTATGCAAAGTCTTTCAAAGTTTGATATTTGCGAAAATGTAATCTTAAATTATGGTAGTTATGATTTTTTTTTTCTCATTCACAAATAATAGCCATAGACAAAGCACGTAATTTTTAAGTTTTTTAGTAAGTGTTAGTGATAGATGGCTGATAGCTATTTGCTATATATGAGTTTATTTTTCTTTTACTTTATCGAGATTTTAATATTAATACATAGTGGGACTTTTGAGTTCCTTAATATTTTACTATTCTTTAATCCTGAATTGTTATAGATTATTACCCTATATTCTACGTAAAGATAGATAATCAATGAGGAAACTTTTATGGATAAATATATTCATACCACATTTTTTTAATAACAATATTATAATTTAATTGCATGAAAGTTTTATAACATTTACACATTATCACATTTATGTCTCAAACTTTTTTCATCGCATTCTTACCCTGAAAGTAACACATTATTTTGATTATGATTTCCCTCCAAAATTTTCTTTAAGATAGTTAAAAAAAAAAAAAAACACTAATTTGTCCATTGTAATTTTTAATAAGCACATTAATAATATTTATAAATGAAAACCATGATTAAGGATAAGATTTTCTGATTAATGAAATGTTAAAAATAAGAATGTGATCAAGAATAAAGTTAAGGATAAGTGTCAATGGATAAAGGTCAATGCCATTTAATGTAATTCAAATGGGGTTGAATATAACCATTCATTTTTTTATAGCACCTTTTTCTTTTTCTTTTTCATTAATATTTTATACACTATATTGCACAAACAAACTCAATATCACTTTATAGGAAATTGAAAATTTACTTGGAGAGTAGCTCAGTAGGGACCGGTCCAAGGGGGCTGGGCTGCCTATCCCAACTTTAAATGTGAAAAACATTTTTGGACAACTTATAAAAACACCCCTAAAATCATGGGTATTTTGAAAAATCATATAAAAAATGTTTTGGAGGTAAAAAATACTGTATAATGTCAAGTAAGACTTTTTTTTACTAAAAAATGACATACAATGCAACTTTTTAATAAAAAAGTGACATAAATAAGTAAGTGATATACAATGTCACTTTTTAATTATAAGTGACGTACAGTGTCACTTTTTGTATCGTGAAAACTTAATTCACATTTAATACAATAAAAAATAAATTAAATTTAAAAGAAAATCTTTTAAGCAAATTGAAAGTTTAGCCAAAGATATATTCTTATAACTTTATATTAGAAATACAACAACCTATAAGTTGAGAGTGACAGAAATTCAAAAAGCCGACGAAAATTCCAAAATGTTATAAATACTCAAAAAAATGACAGAAATTCAAAAGGTGAAAAAAAAGAGTGACGAATACTAATAAAAGTGAGAAACACCAATCAAAACTAAAAATAGATCAAGTAATGGTTGGTTCTCTACTACATGTTATTTGTTTGTGATTATGTTTAACTTCTATTAATTAAACATGTGACATAACTTTATTTTAAGAACATGACACCCTATAAGTTAGAAGTGATGGCAATTTTAAAAAGTAACATAAGTTAAAAAAGTGACAAATACTTAAAAAAGTAGGAATTCAAAAAAAAAAAAATGAGATTTCACGTTGGTTCCAATAATTTAAAACAATCATAATGTCTTCACTTGAAATGCATGAACCGTCACATATAATCATGTATGGATTTAAAATTTTTTTCTAAAAATTTTGAACCAAAATGAAACACCTAGAAACACTTTTGGAGATGGTTGTGCACATGTTTGGGAACAGTAGCAGACTCAGGACAAAAGTTTAGAAGGAGCGGACCGAATATTGATCGTTGACCATTAACCGTCGACAATCAACGATAAAGCGATGTCGTTTATTAATATTTAATTAAATAATATTAAAAATTATTCAATATATATGTAAATGCATTAAAACGTAAAAATTATATGTAGATATATGAAAATATAATTCAATACAACCCAAAATACAAAAAAAAAAATATATATATAACCGAGATAACCATCCAACACTCATTACACTCGTATCAATCTAATAAGTAATAAATAGTTAAAACTTAAAATCACTCTAATAATCAAACACTCGTTACACTCCAACTGTCCAGTCCGACGACAGGTAACATCTAACATCTTGACAAATCACAAATTCATCCATAGTTTCACTTCTCACTAAACTTTACTTGTATCTTTCATGTCAAATCCACCATTTAATTTTGTTTTTATCTTGCTTATCCACTTAGATAATGAACCAACTAAGAACATATTATCCATATATAGCAATAAAAACACATAGTCATTATTAATATCATTATATTGGAAGTACAGACAATGATTAAATTTATTCCTTTCAAACCCTATAGTGAGTACAAAAGAATCAAATCTTTTATATCATAGTCTAAGTGATTACGTTAAGCTATATAAAGACCTTCTAAAGAAGAACACATGATCAGGTTTTAATTTATCTTTAAAACATTTTGGTTGATTCATAAAGATTTGCTCATCAAGTTCACCATGTAAAAAAATAGATTTTACATCACGTTGTTCAAGGTCTCAATCAAGATGTACAACCAATGCAAGCATAACCATAATAGTGGTATACTTAACAACTGGTGAAAAAATCTCGTTATAATGAACATCTTCCTTCTGTGTGCATCCCTGACCACTAACTTAACCTTAAATCTTAAAGGTTTAGATGCACTAGTACTCCCCTTAACTTTGAAAACCAACTTACACCCAATTGTAGATTTATTCTTAGGTCTAGGTTCTAGTTCCTAAGTTTGATTATTTTCTAAGATATTCATCTCCTCTTTCATTGCCTTAAATCACTCTTTAGATTTTTCACCCTTTATTTGCTTCTCAAAGGTTTTTGGTTCTCTATATACTAGCTCCTTATAGTTAGTATGAGCAAAAGCTAACTCAGACTCATATCCAAACTTCTAGGTGCTCTCGATTGTCTTCTCCCTATATCCCTAGCTATGTTATAATCCACTAGGGGATTCTCTTCCTCATGATGTTCTTCTACAACGTCTTTCTCTCTGTTCTCTAACCCAGGTTGCTGAACCTGAGTGTCCACCTCACTAGGAGTAGCATGGACAGATGTGCTAAGTTTTCCTAAATCCACCTTCAACTGATCTCTCTCTTCACTTTGCTCTTCTTTACTCACTGGTTCATAATCAATTTTAAGGCACGGCATTTCATCCTCATTGAATGTAACATCTCTACTCATAATAATCTTAACCCCCTTTTGGTTTCTATCACAGAATCGTAACCCTTGACAACCTTAGGGTAACCTAGAAAAATACATTTTCTAGCTCTCGGTTCAAACTTTCCTTTAATCTAATGAGAAAATGCAACACAGCCAAAAGTTGTAGGTATAGAATAATCATTTAGTTTATCAGACCTTTTTTTCATAAAGAGTATCAAGATTCAATGCAACAGATGAAGTTAAATTACTCAAATAACAAACAGTAATAATAGCTTCGCCCAAAAAAGACTTTGGGACACCATAACTTATTATCATGCAACACATTTTATCAAGTATGGTTCTATTCTTCCTTTCAACTATACATTTTATTGGGGGAGTGTAAAGAACATTTTTATGCATTTTTATTCCATTTTCTTTGCACATATTGTCAAATTGAGGTTTCAAAACTCTAGGCCATTATCAGTTTTAAAAAATTTGATCATTTTGCCAATGTGGTTTTCAAATTGTCTTTCCATATTAAAACTGTGGAAAGTATTAGACTTATCATTTAAAAGGTAAACCCATACTTTTCTCGTTTAATCATCAATGATAGACAAGAAATACCTATTTCCACCCGAGGTGGGATTACTAGCAGGACCTTACAAGTCTGAATACACACATTCAAGCATACCTTTAGTTTTATGAGCACTCGCGAAGAAAGAAGTTATATGATGATTACCAAGCACACATTGATAACATAAAGATAAATCAGGCATACAATCATTACCGAAAGCATATTTTTCATTAAGAAGTTTAAGACCCTTAATACCTACGTGCTAGTCTGTTATGCCATTTATATGTGTGATCGATATTGGTAGAAGAGATAGAAGAATCTAAACCTCTTATCACTTTCCCAATAGTGATATAAATACCATTTTTTCTGGTTCCGTTAAACAAGTATACCCTTAACTAATTTTAAAACTCCATTTCCAATTTATTGGTGAAGTCAACTTTCTCACATCTTCCTACTGAAATTAAATTCCTAGACAATTCAGGAATGTATCTAACATATTTTAAAGTATACACAAAACTAGTGTCAAATTTTAAAGTAATATTACCAATTCCTACAATTGTACAAGCCGAGTCACATTGCACAACATNACAACATGCCCATTATTTGATTCATTCAAATTTTCAAACCAACCATTTTGTGATGTCACATGAAAAGATGTACCAGAATCAAATATCCACTCATACAAAAGAGAATTGGCAGTTAGATTCAATTCAGCAGGATAAGTAACAAAACTTGTAATCATATGAACTTCACCAACATCAGTATTGGAAGCAGAAAACAATACATTGACTCCATCTCTATCCTTACCCTTTATCTTAACATTTTCTTTATAGTAATCTTTTACAAAATGTCACTTATTCCCACAGCCATAGCATTTCTTAACCTTGGTCCTAGATTTTGATCGAGACCTACCCTTGCCCTACTTTTTACCTCTATTACTGCTTGATTCACCACCACTTTGAAATTCATCATGACCGTTTTGCCTAAATTGAATTTTACCCCTTGTCATGTAAATCTCACTACCTTTCTTATCATGTTTTTAAGCTTTAATCTACATCTCCTTACTTCTAAGTGAGTTAATAATAATTTCAGGTGTGAAGATGTCCTTACCGTAGTTAATCGCATTCTTAACTTCCTTATAAGTATCAGGTATAGAATTAATTAAAACTATAGCCTTGTAGGTAAATCTCAAACACTGATTTTTTACAGTTAAAAATATTTTGAACAAATTTGTTAAACACGTCTAAATTGTCATCAAGATCATTTGAAAGATCCATTTTAAAACTGAAAAAATGCAAAAGTAAAGTTTGTTCGAGTAGATTTGAGCAAATATAAGTCTTCTAATTTTTTTCAAAGTTCTTTAAGAGTTTTCAGTTTACCTACTTTTTTTTTTCAAAACGGCGTCAGACAAGTGTAAAATGATTATAGTATAAGCAAGCTTATCGGCTTTTTTTTTTTTTTGAAAAATAAGCAAAAAAATTGCCATCAATGGCTTTTGAAACTTTTGTTAAACCAAAACACCTCTCATTTTTTGTTACCGGATTGATAAATCACATTTTTTTGTTAAAAATTACCAAATTAAAATTATAAGTTGTCATTTTTACGAATTAATAAAGAAGGTACATAATCACAATTAAGAAACATAAAGTAGACCTAGGATCGTAAACAATATATACCGTTCTATATGTCCAGGGTTTTGTAAAATTATCAATCTTAGATCAAAGGAATGTTCGAACAAGTAAGGTCTAGGTATTCTAAAGGAATTAACATTGTAACAAGAGATATGTCAACCAAACAGATTCACACAGTATATCATAGAGATAATAAGCTAATTTTATCAATTGAACAAATTTATTTCATAAAAGCAAGTAGTTCCTAATTTTTAGTACATGCAATGATTACCCCACATAGTAAAGGAATCATATTGTTATCCCACACGATGACGAAAATTAAATAAGATAGGCCAATTTACCAGAACGGACCATGTCTAAGGGTCTGTAAAATCAAGAGATGTGAATCTACTACTTTAGGGCCACTACCATTCGCCCTAAAGATTTAACAAATATGCAAGTGACCAATGATCACAGATCGAGTGCCCAGGGGCAAAATCGTCTAAATTTTTGTATAACATGAAACACGAAATATAAGATATTAGTACGTTCAGAAAATTAATACGAGCAATATGTCTAAAGAAAACTTCTCCAGAATCACCGCTATTCACCATTGTCGGAAATGCACAACCTGCTGTCGTCGGTCGTCGCTGCCACCACGAGCCACGTAGAAAGGAGCGCCTCCACTCGCAGAGTCTGGGTTTGGTCTCTGTTTGTCTGACCGGTGACTGGTTTGGTCAGAATCAAAACTTTTAGGTCCGATTGATTGAAGAAAAATCTATTTTTGTTCGATTTTTTGATCTGAAACCCACTACAAGCTTTGATACCAGATGTAGCGGAAGACTTGGCATGAATGGTTGCTAGGGCTCAATTTACAAACCTTCAATCAATATTCCCAATAAAAAACCACAACCCAAATAGCCTTCAATCCAATCCTCTTCTTGGTTGCTATGATTTGCTCATAAAGATCACAAACCAGAGTATTAGCACAACCACAAAGGCAGCCATGAAGGTAGAAGAGAATGAAGAAAAACGGGAGGTGCAAATCACAGAGAGAATCAACCAACTATTCACAAAGGAAATGAACCTCAACAATATACGATCACCATAAGACAAAGGTGAGGGCAATATATATAATAGGAACATTAGGTTGCAATAATGAGCTAAGCCCAATACAGATAAACAAGTTGGCTAAGTATCACTAAGTGAGCCTACGCTTATAAGCCGTCCAAGAAGAGAGAAAATGGGCCATGAGTCATACTAACTAAATTGGGTTGCTTCTTCCAGTGGTGGGACTTTGTTTTAGGGTCAGGTCGTCTTCATTGAGGTGTCGATATTTCGTTTAGTCATTTGATCGATGCCAACTGAATATATTTTATCGGTTTAACATCAAAATTCAGGAGGTTGTTTGACAACAATTTGCCCAACATATCATAATAGACATTGATCCAATATCATGCTTAAGGATTAAAAGAATTGTTTGAGAATATTGGTGGCAGATGTAATATACTTAGGAAAAGTGTGTAGATGTTCATACCGCGTTCGAATGTTCCATCAAAGAATGAGCATCCCACATTAAGAATTTCTCAACTAGAACTGCCAATAGCATTTGAATTTATAGTTCTAGTCGTATACATTTCAAGATACACCTCTGCTCTTCATAAAAGTAAACCATGTTCAGTTATTTTAATGAACTATTAGTTCAGTTCATTTGTTTAATTTAATTGTAAGAATATATTGCTATTAGAGGATACAACTATTTATCATGGTCCTAGGATATTTAAGTTCCAGAAGTAGAAGTTACTTTGGTACAATTTTTGCATGAGGACATATATAGTATGAACAGCCAAATATATCTCCATTATTAGCATATGTAACCTTGTTGCAATTACCGCAACTCTTATACCAATATGGCTGATTGAGCGCCTACACATGTTGCTTTGAACCAGAAGAAACGTTGCCGTATGAGTTAAGTCAAGTGTATTGGTTATTGTAATGTCCAAAGAAATGTAACATAAATTTGTAAAAAGAAATAGTTTAGAGTTTAAGATAATAAATACACGTAAATCTTAGAAAGAAATGAAATGTGAATTTCTTTTCTACCAGATGTTGAAGACCCCTAATATTTTTTAAATATGTGAATTTGTCATCCTTGGCGACATCTTCGAAGGCGTCAGTTAAAGGACATGCTTTTTGACAAAGTGTGATAAGTAAGTCGGCACTAGCTGTAGTCCTCACAAGATACAATGTGCCATAGTGAATGTCTATATGCTTTTCCAAACTGAACATATAATATTAGATTTTAATTAGAGTTTGTTTTTCATCAGTTCAGAGTTTGAAATAATAATTAGTAAAAAACACAATATAGAACATGCTACTTTCGATGCACTTCTACATGCGCATAAAAAATGAATTATACACACCCCATTTTGAATGTCAATAATCTTGAAGCAATTGTCTATAAAAAAAAATTTTTTTTTGACTTTATAGAGAACGACAAGCTTAAAATATTTTGGTGTTATTACTTTTTAGACGGTTTGTTCCTCAAATTTTTCTTGACAATTTGATGTTGTTAGTTTTCCGTTTTAGGTTATACAGCGAAGTCTGGACGATTGTGTTCTACACGTGTTCGAGATTCGATCATGATTGATTGATTCCTGTGATTGTTGGAGACTTTAGGACGAATAGCGATGGTCCTAAAGTGACAAATTTGCATCTCTCGATAATTACAGATCTTCCAGACGTGGTCCGCTCAGTATCGTGTGCTTTCTCTTTTATTATTGACTATTGTGTAGTGTAGTCATTGGTTTTTTGCATTAGAAGTCATCGTGTGGGTTGACGTTAGGTTTGGGTTATCGTGAAGAGGTAACTATTGCCTATTGCTAGACTTAGGAATTTCTTGTTAATTATTTGCCTTAAATTATTTGTGAATTTATCGCCAATTATTTTTCATTATTTGAATTACACGTAACTTTAGGAAATGTTTTGTTCGACCATTCTGTGTGAATTGATTGCATTGTGTTTTGTGCATTTTTTGTATAATGACAACACGTTTCGAGTTGTGCATTTTTTAATGAAAAATATAATTTTTCAATTTGGCAAAATGAAAAGGTTTTTCATAAAACTTTTGATGTCAAATATAGATCTAAGGTAAATGCGAAAAGTAAGATATGTTTTAACTGTAGTAAATTTGGATATGGTAAAATATGCTGTTCTAGGAATGATAATAAAAAGAAATTTAAGGAGAGAGGTGAGATGAATGTGGCTATAGGATCGAGTGATGATCCTAGTGAGGTTTATTGAGAGCAAGCCAGTTAATGCATGTGCATCCGTGTGTAATCCTTTCTGTATGTGCGTGATTGCTTAATTCTGTCGCATGGTTATATGTCACATTTCAATATGTTTGATTTATGCATTTGTATGAATTTGAGAGCAATCTGATTACTTTGTGTAATGTGTTTGTATGCATAGTGGGTTGAAATCTATATCGTACTCCTTTTGCTTTGTGAGTGGTGTGAGAGAGTGTGATAGTGAGAAGAAAGAGTGACAACCATTTTCTCCTTCATCTTTGTGAGCCAATGTGGTTTGTAAGATTATGTGAGGTAGCCATATGTGGGTTATCTTCTTATTTTTTGTGAGCCTCTTTTGTGAGTGTACTGAAATACCCAACTTTTTCTTATATTCTCTTTGTAAATGCCACCTTTACCCAATTCCACTTTGGATTTTTTGAGCATTGGTGTTGGAGTAACCTTGTGGTGCGTGGGTTGATTTAAATTGAGCTCCAACCTTTGTGGTCGCCAAATGTGTTGATTTGCCATAGTGGTTTTGTGATGCATTAGGAGTGAGGATGCTATTGGTGATGTGGAGTACAGATGCCTAGGGGTACATTGGTGGTTTGTAGCGGGGATGTAGATGTGACATTTGGATCACGAGTGGAGAAATGATTAAATGTTGGAATTCTTTATTGGTGAAGAGACCCTGATCAGGCGGAGTGCGAGAGAGGCACCTCTATCACTTCTATTAGGTGGAGACTCATTATCCATTTAGGTTGTGAGAAGTGATGTGGTGATGAAGGATTATTCCAAGGACTTGAGATCCATAGAGGTTTACCAGTTAGACATGAGTTGAGTGATCAGTCAAATGAGCATGGTAGGCAATGAGGCGAGATGCGTATTTTTGAGGTGTAACCAACACGGAATGGGATATGATAAGTGTGGTGAGATCTTATAGTGAGGTCATTTATGCATTTGCTACATATGTATTGGCCACTTGATTGATTAACTTGGTGTTAATCTATTGTTTCGTGTGAACGTGTCTTTTTTTTAAAAAAAGATCTATGTTATTCAATATGATATCTTCATTACATGTTTATTTGCTCTTGATTGATAATTACTGTGATTATCTGCTTCTACTCAGGTATTTATTTGTGACCTTAGCCCAAGTGAGTACATGGAGCATGTATGGTATGTGTTTCGGGTCTGAAACACTAGGTAAGGTATGTGATTCCAATTTTATTAGTTGCCTTGATAAGTAAGCGTTAACTTTGTGTTTTGATTTCTTGCAGATTTATTGGGTATCAATGTAGAGATTTGTTGGGTTTTGATGCTCAATGAATCCCGGGCAATGATGTAAACGTTGAATTAAATTGTTACCAACAACCAAATTCAAATGTTTAACTCAAAAACAACGTGGACCGTTGGAAGTAACTTAAACAATTAATGTTGCTTATGACCCATATATATTACATCTTGGTTGACATTGAATATTGACTCATTTAACCTCTTTTATTAGTCCAACTAAGTCTAATCTAGCCTATATATACGATATCTTTGCCTTAGCCGTTTTGTATGTGATTTGTGTGTTAGATGAGTAAAATCGGCAACTTTCTTGGAGAGGAAAAATCGGTGGATTTCTTCTGTTTTGGCCTCCATCTCGTGTTTCTTTCATTGTTTTTCTCGTGCCTTTGTGGTATATAAATCATCATCATTATCTAATCTTTTGTAGATGAGATTGAGGAGCAACTGAGGTGAATATATTGGTTGTGGGTTGGAGCCATTTGGATTAATTGTTTGCTAGAGAAAGGTAATGTGAAATTGAACTCGAAAAACACTGCTTTGACGACCTTTTGAGCAAGCTTCCGCGACATTGAACTATGAACTTCCTCAATCTCTCATGCTTTCCTAAGAATAGTCCATTGTAATTCTCCAAACTTAGCTCGATACTCAAAGCTCTAGAATTTTACAAATGCGTTGGACATCAAGTATGTATCACCTAAAGTCAAACTAACCTAGTATGCAGTGATATTATGATCATATAAAGTTGCATAAACCGTTCGATCCCTATTTCTAAAAAAAAAACAGATTAAAAGAAATTAATTGTAAAATATTAGTCTATTATATACCTAAAAATAAATTTTAAAACATCTAGTCATGTTCACATTTCTCTATATATTTTGAACGGGCCATAAAATTCTTACGAAATGTATAAAACTTAGTAAAAATTACCTCAAGATCCGTAAGTCACATGCTCTGATATTTTGTTGAACTATTTTGCTGTCTTTGTTGGGAATTTCTCAGCAACAATAACTTTGGCAATCCGTCCAAGAATTTCAGGTGCTATTTCTCTTATGAATTGATAGTTGTCATCAATTTCCCTAATATAACATAAGGGTACAAATTGTAAAAGATACAATGCTAAATAGACAGGAGAAATCCTTACAACACATAACAATCCATACAACACATCTATACAAATATAGAAAACTAGAATAAAATTTTGTCATCTGTATTTTTTGTTTTCTAAAAAATATTAATATAAATTTCTTATAAATCCAAAACATTTAACATGCAACGAAGTAATAACATTTAATCAATTAAGAATAATGATTGTAGAAAATTGAAAAAGGAGTGAAATGAAAAAACACCTTATGTTCTTGTAAAGGGTTTGAACTTTTATGTAAATAAGATTATCAGTTTCAATTGTTTTGTTTTTAGTTTCTAGAATATTTATATACACACACACGCTTAATGCTATTTACATATATTAAAAAATCTTGAAAAAGTAGATCTCTACCCATTCTCAAGATCTAAAACCGAAAAGACATGCATGAATTTCTAGAAATGTAAACAATAGAGGTCCTTTAGTATTAAAATGCAATAGTACAATGAATTAAAATTACGATGTTGTTTGATCCCATTTTTTTCAAAATACATTTTTATCTCTCTTCTTTTCAACAACACATTTCCAATAAATTAATATTACACATAGTTCAAAAACTTTTTCTTCATTTTTAAGAATACATTCTCCATCAATCTACTATTCTAAAATACTTTTTACCTAAAAAAATTGGACTTAAACATGCTCTATGTCAGGAGCAGGCACAACATTTGTAACTTACGTGTTTTTAGAGGCTCGAGATAGATCTAAAATCATTACCCATGTATTTTATTATTATGAATGTTTTAAAAATCGACAAAAATAAAAAGGATTAAAAGTGGTCGAATCGGGATCCACCCATAATTTTTAAAATTTCTAAAAAAATTTATGAAACCTTAATAAATGAGCATGTGGGAACTAAATGGGCCAAAAGGTCCAATTTTTAAAAGAGAAATTTACAAAAATAACCAATTTCGTACTTGTCAATTGAAAATTGTCTAATTTTGATAACTCTTGCAAAAATAGCTAAATTTGGTATCAAATTATCTATTTTACCCTTAATGAAAAATAAAGTAATTTTTTTTCAAATTGTCACGAATTTCGAGAAGAACAAATAGCTTAATGCCAACGAATACCTAATGGATTAACATGTTTTCATTATTTATTAAGTATTGACCAATAATCTTGGGGAAAAAATGAAGAAAATAAAATAGAAATTCCATTAACACTAAAAAATAACTATATATTTCCAACTCATAAGAAAATCATATATTTTCATTTCGAAAAATTTAATATCATCCAAGTTTGCGAGTTGATTAGGGTTTCACCAATTCTCGGTAGAAAGAATTTTTTTAAATCTTATTTTTGTTGATAAATTATGTTTAATAATTGTTATTCTTGACATTTTATGACGTTCTTGACATTTTAAAAATTGTTATCTATATTTCGACCTTATTTATCTTGACACTCGACAATTTATTTGTCTAGAACAAGATTTCATTTTGAACATAAGATTTATCTACATTTCATAATGTTTTAAGTGTAGTTCACTTCATAAATGTTTTATTTACCCACTTGTAGGGAGAAGTGAGCATTTAATGTATGATTGACATTGTACTTTTTAAATTAAGTAGTATATGTTATGTGTCAAGTTATTATTGGTCAATATAATTTTTAATTATATAAATAATTTTGTCCTCATTTTGGAATTTAAAATTGCTAATGAGGACATTTTGGTCTAAATTATAGTAAAGTGGAAATTGAAGAAATTTTGGACATTTTTGCAAATGACTATGTAAAAGTGGATATTTTTTGTAATTTCCTCTTGTTATAAATTAGAGTTACATGACCCACGTATGAAAAATACAAACCCTACTATTATCACATGCTCATTGGTTCACACTTTAGTTCCAATATAGCTATTTGTTCAACGGCGGCACTTAATCATTGTTTAGATTTCAGTTCCAATATAGTCATTTGTTCAACGACGACTATTGTCTTTTGATTTTCTTCTTTCTCTCACATGCAAATTCATATATACACACAATTACATATTCAACCTCTGAGCATAAATGTTGATTTATGTGTTTTTTTAAAAGTAATGTTATTTAACACCACTGATATTTAATACCAATCTATGTGGCAGCATTATGACATTAAGGTAAATACAAAGAATTATGGCTTATTTAATAGGACCTTGATATATAACACTTAGATTGATCTTCAATGTAAAGTTTATACCAAAACAGAGAGAAGATATATCAGCAAGTTGAGAGAGAAAGCACAAAATGAAAAATGAAATTCTTCACTTCTCTAAAGAATGAAAACGACAATATATATACGCTTATACATACAACAATAACCAGCTCTACAAGTGACAGCTCATGACCTCTAACAACTTTTAATTGAATTATGGCTGAGTACATAAATACCCTTGTAGATGCTATACACAAAACTCCCCCTCAAGATGGCTGGTAGATGTTCATTACACCCATCTTGCCTAGAAGCATCTGAAATCTGGCTCTCCCTAACGCTTCGTCAACAAATCTACAAGTTGGTTCTACATGGACAATTGCATAGTCTTTATATCACCTGATTGTATTTTTTCCCTCACCAAATGACAGTCTAGCTCAATGTGTTTCCTCCTCTATGAAAGACTGGGTTACTAGCTATATGTATTGTCGCCTAATTTTCACAATATAGAAGAGTAGCCTTAGGATGATCAACTCCCAGATCAGTCAGTATCTTCTTAAGCTACAAACTGTTGCAGCCATGGCTCTGTCTTCTGCTTCAACTAATGACCTTGAGATAGCACGCTATTTCTTTGAATGCCAAGATATCAAGGAACTTTCAAGAAATATGAAAAAGCCCGTAACTGACCTTCTAGTATCTATAGATGATGCCCAATCTGCATCACAAAAACCTTTGAGCTCTAGGTTGGAATCTGCTGCAAAAAATAGTCCCTTCCCTGGTGTTCCTTTCACATATCTGAGTACATGATGTACTGTCTCTAAGTGAGGCTTTCTAGGAGATTCCAAATATTGGCTCAAAACTTGTTTTGAGAATGACAAATCTGGCCTTGTAATTGTTAAGTACAACAATCTTCCAATCAATCTCCTGTACATTCCTGGATCATCAAGTAACTCCCCCTCATCTTTGTTCAACTTCAGACTCTGCAACGTATGGCACTTGGCAGGCTTTGATGCTAAGTAACCAGCATCTTCAAGTATTTCCTATGCATACTTATATTGACAAACTACAATCTCGTTTCTAGATCTTGCCACTTCAAGTCCTAAAAGTATTTCAAAACCCCTAAATCTTTTAACTTGAATTGCTGACAAGACTCCATTTAAATTGTTCAATGTATGCCAATTCATTCCCTCCTTTGATAATATCATCAACATATATAATGAGCATAGTATATGAGCAGCTTGTTCTTTTGCTGAAAAGAGAATAATCAGACTTGGATTGGACAAATCCTTAAAAGACAATGAAAGATGATATTTTAGTGTTCCATTACCTCGAGGTTTATTTGAGTCCATGGATGGATTTGTTTAGCTTACACACTAATGTCACACCATGCTCCCCATACTGTTCATAACCTGGTGGCATTTTCATAAATACCTCTTCATCAAGATCTCCATGAAGAAATGCATTATTCATGTCGAGCTGATGAATATGCCAATTCTTGCTGCAATTGCTAACAAAGCTTTGACTAAAGCTCACTTTGCTACAGAGGAAAATGTTTCCTGGTAATCAAGGCCAGCTTGTTTACAAGTCTGGCTTTCTTCCTTTCCTCAGTCCCATCTTGATTAAGTTTAACCTTATAAACCCACTTGCAATCCGCAGGCACCTTATTTGCAGGTAGTGGAGTAATGGTCTAGTTGTTATTGGCAACTAAAGCCCGGAATTCATTGTCCATAGCCTGACACCAAGCTGGAGATTTAGATACTTCCAGAACGTTTCTAGGCTCAACATTGATGGAAAGTGACATCACATAAGCCCTATGTTGTGTTGAAAGATAATTATAGCCCAAAGTGTTGGATAAACCATATGATTTTTTAGCTTTGGATAAGGAACCAAATGGCGCAGAATTTTATTGAGAAGCAAGGCTGTAGTGAAATTGTTGTAAGTATTTGGAAGGCCTCCTGGATCTAGTGGATCTATGGAGAGAGTTGGCATGTAATTGTGGAGATGGTGGAGATATGAGTGAAGGTACAGAAGGAGATGAAGGTAATGATGAATGTAGATGGGATTGTGATGGTAAAGTGGGAGATGGAGTTGAAGCAGGAGATGAAATTGGAGGAAAATTAGATGGTAGGTACTCTGATGTGGAAGGATAGGAATAAGAAAAGAGAGGATTATGTAAAGATTGATTGGAATCAATGTCAAAATAATAAAGAAAAGTTAGAAATGCAGGATCATTGAATGGAAATATATTTTCGTGGAATTTGACATCTCTAGACACAAAGATAGTGTTTGTGTACATATTATACAATTTGTATCCTTTTTGAACAGTTGGATATCCAACAATAATACAAGGAACAGCTAGATGATCAAACTTTGATCTATGTCGTTGAAGAGTAGAAGCATAGCACAAAGAGCCAAAAACTCTCAAGTGAGAATAGGCAGGTTTTACTGAAAACAAAATCTCATAGGGTGATTTATTTGATAAGGATGAGCTAGGTGTGCGATTGATAAGATAGGTTATTGTAAGAATGCATTCACCCCATAACTTATTCGGTAGTTTGGCTTGAAATTTCAATGCTCTACCAACATTCAACAAATGTTGATGTTTACGTTCTACAACACCATTTTACTGTGGTCTTTTAACACAACTGATTTGATGTAAAATACCTTTGGAATTATAGAAATCTGTCATGGCAAACTCAGAACCATCATCAGATCTCACAATCTTGATTTTGGTTCTGAGTTGAGTTTCCATCATATGGAAAAAGGTTTGAATTATTTGCCTGGTTTGTGATTTGTTTCTCATTAGAAATGTCCAAGTAGATCTGTTTTAGTCATCTACTATAGTCAAGAAATAATGTGAACCATCAAGAGATTGGGCCTGATAAGGACCCCAGATATCGTAGTGAATGAGTTCAAAAATTGATTCACACTTATGCAGTGTGTGGGGAAAGGGTAATCGATGTTGCTTTGCCATAGGACAAATATTACAATGAAAATTAGAAGAACATGTGTAACTTATCTTGTGAAGCAATATGTTATTTTTAAGTCACTAATATAGTTTATTTTCCCTTGAACCAATAAAAAGTAAAAGGTAATTAGCATTTATTAACTGTTACATAAAAAAATTGAGAATATGGGAATGGATACAACGAAAGTTTTTAAAATCATTATATGCAGAGTAACAATCGCAGTGTCTATAAATAAAGAATCGTTTCTCGTTATTTTCAGTTTAAGAAGAAACCATCACTCCCAAATTATCCAAGGAATTCTCATGTTGAGTTTAAACACCTTAAAAACGATAATGTCATCATCAATAAGTTCAAACACACGTATATTCCCAATGTTGAGTTTTTTTGAATTGACATATTTACCTCATCTACCGTAAAACAACAAACAACACTACACTTCCCTTACATTTTTAGTAATATCCGAAATGTTGCCTCAGTTGTCATGGATTTTGACAAATTGTTGAAAAATGCATCCTGATGATACTTTGCTACGAAACTTGAACTTTATAAACTTTAGATAATTACTAAGATCTTCATGTCAAATTACTAAGAAATTTAATTAACGCGGAACATACCTTAATCCATTAATTTGTAATTTGAATAAAGAATTTTGATCTTTTATTCTTCAATTTGAGTCCTCCAAATCTTGTTCTTAATTCTTGATTCTTGATTGTGGGGTTATGAATCTTACTATTCAATATGCCTTCTCTTGTATTTTTGTGTTGATGTGATGTCACAAAAAAATTGAGAAATTCACATATGAATTGGGGACCATAACCCTATATATAGTTTCCATATGTATTTGGCACATTGTCAAATAATCCTAATAGATTCGATCTCTACACATATAGTCCGATTCACACTTTATTTCGATACTCAAAATCCAATTACTTAATTCTTTATTAGATCACTTTAATTTTGAACTTAACTTTAAAATAGCATTTATACATAATTAATTACATATGTCGGCCCACATGACAAATTAAATAATATCCCAACACATCCTAGCTTATTTCCGAAGAACATACTACAAATTAACTTTAAGTAAAAAGAAATATATTACTCCATATGAAAATTAAAGTAAGTTTTTTCAAATCTATATAACGGGCTACATATTAGTATTTAATACAAATAAGTTTATTAAGGGAACAAATATGAAAAAAAAAAATTAAACAATTTTCATGTGACCACCAGCCTTGATTCTATCTGAACTCTAAATGAAGGATGGTCGGTCAGAGAAGTTTTTGTGAGATCCTCAAATGTTCATTCTACAGCCAATATATCGAAGGTCTTAACGTTGAATGTTGAATTTTGAATATATTTAAAAGCTAAAAAGATGTAATTGTCAAGCCAATGACGATCGTAAAAATTCTCTCAGCCAGAAGAAAAATAAATCATTTTATCTATTATTTCCAACTGGATGTCCCAAACTATTCCAGTGTAATCTATGAGCATTGCCGTATCACCAAAATAATCACCATGTTTTGATCAATTGCATAACACATTGAATGTGTGAATCGCATATGTAGAAAATTAATTTGTGTACCTAAAGAAAAATGAATTCTGAAAGTAAATCGGAAGGAACGGATAATAGAAGCTCACCAAACGAATTTGATGGTCCATTGATGTTCTGATAGGCTCGATTCGAAGAATCTAGCGGATTCTCTTCATTGCTCGACTTAATTTTTCTACTGGAGTAACTGCTAGGTACTTTTCAAAACTAATGAAAATAACATTATCGGTTAATTAAACAACTTAAATTTTTCATCCTAATAACATAACCAGTTACATAAAAATAAAGGGTAGGAAAATGTTTTCGTCACTTGATTTTTAAAAAAATAATAATACATAATCAAGCAAACATATTAAATTTTTTTTTTTTAAATGACACAATAGCAACAGAAAGAATTAACAATATATTTGATAAGATTTTACAAAATCAGCATTTAACTTAAGAGCGAAAGGCATAACAAACAACGGACAAAAGAAAAACTTCTGAACTCCAAACTAATCAATAAAAAGGGATTTCAAGGAACATAAGGATTCGATTTCAAGAAGGAAACATGATTAAAAAAAATTACTAAAAGAATACAACGTAGAAAAAACGAAAAAAAAAAAAATTCAAAATATCTACATTAGCTTCATAATGTTATTACTACAGAAGCCATTTTAGTAAAAGACTGTCGATTTTTCAATTACTGCAAACATATCAGTTTATTCATTTATTATTATTATTATTTAAAAAAAAATTTACACAAAAGCAATAGAAAAAAGGATAAAAATGAATTTATAAGCTTTAAAAATATGATCCCTCGATGTCCGAGAAAGAAGCAGAACAACACACAACATAAACAACAGAAGCTTCCTATCCTAAAACTAATCAATACAAAAAAGGATTTCAAGGAATACATGATTCCATTTCAGGAAGAAAACAGGATACAGAAGAAATCTGATAAAAAAAAAAAGATCGGGGAAAGATAAAAAATGCATAATATCTAAAGCATATACAAATCGATACAGAATGATTATCATCTATAACATAGTAGGAAAAAAGAGAAAAAAGAATGTTTAAGAAGAACGTATAAAAGAACATAAGAAAATTAGGAAACAAAAAATAAAGAATATAATATGGGAAAAAAGCTAAAAGTACAGATGTATTTGAGTCACATCTAAGTCATTCACGATTCAATTTTTAAATGGAAAAAAAAAAAAAAAAAGGAACGCAATAAAAAAAAAAAAAAAAATTCCCACTATAAAAAGACATGGATTATACTAAACTCCATAAAAGGTTAACTACACATGTAAATGTAAGCAAATTAATCTCAATTAAGCAGAACAAAGCAGGTAAAAAGAAAACAAATTCAAAAATACAGGTAAACCTCCTTTCAACCGAACAAAAAAGAGATTCACACATGCTCCCGGGGCATAGCTTGGTGCAAATGACATGCGTGAAGTAGTCTCTGCAGAGTTGGCAGCTGTAGTGTGAGGGTTCGATTTGCCTCTTACAAGGTATGAAATTGAATTTTTTATTGGCACCAGTAGATAGCTCTGTACCTTGGTTTGTTGAGGCACATCCTGTGATTTACCTCCTCCACAATGCCATAGGGACGGAGAGGTAGAGGGCCATCAATGTTGGAGTTCAAACTTTTTAAAAAAGAGATTCACACATCATCCAAAGTACATAAAAAATCTTTAATTCTCTCCTGAACCAAGGCAAGAATATGAAATCCTAATGGAAGAACACCTGCACAACAAACTTACGTTAAAGGGCAAAATGTCATAAAAATCAGATAATTTAGATTTATTGATGCAAAACCCTCTATCCTTTGGATCTATTGCGAAATACCCCCTATCTTTTTAATTTAGTTGAAAACCCCTTATATGACCTTTGAGTTGCGGAATATCGAGATGCCATGTTCAAATTCACCATATTTTGCAATGTAAATACATTAGTATTACCAAAAAATGGGAAATAATAGGGAGGGGTAAGAGATTTTGATGTGAACTTTGTTGTAGGAGGTACCTTGGAATTTACGTAAGATTTAATAGGCCCAAAAAGTCGAAATCAGATGAAAAGCCTTGACCCAACCAATGATTTCTTAAATCAAGAACCAACGCTATAATGTTTAAAAGCCACAAAGATTCAAATCATTGATAAGTTCTAATTATTTGAATTAAGAACAAAATTGAAAGCAAAAATCTCACTTTATAATTATTCTGTCAAATAATGTGTAGCTCTTTTTATAATGAATAAAGCCTTATATAAGCGTGCTCAAAATATTTCCTAATCAAAACAAAACACTGATTCTATAGACAAATCTCACAAAATTAGAAAATTATAAAACAAATCTGATAAAACTAAAATACTGCAAAATAACGAAAATACTTTTAAACTAACTCAAAATAGAAAAACGCTAAAACGGACCCCCTAAAACTAAAATACTGCAAAAATAACGAAAATACTCTTGCCTTCCATGATTCTTATTCCTTCGCTTTTTCTAACTGATTTAGGATTTTCTTTTCTAATTAATCTGTATCATTCCCTTTCACTTCAAAATAACTCGACCCTAAGTTTTCATCAGGATACAAAAGCTCATTATTGTTTGAAACAAACTCATAAATACCTGCAACATTCCGGCTAGGCTCTTGGCTCAATTTCTTTTGCCTTAACTTGAATCAAATGTACTAAGGTTGGTTCTTCTTCTTTATGCTCATTTCGAAACTTGCACTTGAATTTTTGGCCCACTTAGATTGAACGAGTCATTGCATGTCTTATTTGATCTTCTTTGCTTTTGACCTAGTTATCAGTTCATTTGAAACATGCAATGGATCCTTACTAGCTTGCTTGCCTTCCATAATTCTCGTTATTCTCTTCTTCTTCAAAATGATTCGACCTTGAATCCAACCTCATCAAAGAGAGAAAGATCAGTAACATTTAAAGTAGCAGAGATATTATAGTCACTTGGAAGGTCTACTTTGTAAGCGTTGTTATTAATTTTCTTAAGGACCTGGAATGATCCATCTCCTTTAGGATGAAGTTTATACTTTCTTTGGACTAGAAAACGTTTATTTCACATGTGAAGCCTGGTTTAAAAGTCACGTCTTCTTCCTTTATTAGCTTGAGAAGTATAATGTTCATTATTCTTTTCAATTTGAAGTCGAACCTTCTCATTGATTGACCTTACCGTTATCACCTTCTTTTTTCCCATCTAAACTACCTCTTACATTGATAGGTGAATTAAATTCAAAGGAGTTAGTGAATAAAAATTATATACAATTTCAAAAGGTGAATAAGAAGTATTGGAATACATGACCATACTGAATGCAAATTCTACAAATGATAAACAATTCTCCCTACTTTTCAATTTTTAATTAACTATAGTGTGCAAAAGTTGAGTTATTGTTCTACTAAATACTTCAGATTTTCCTATGAATGCATGCAAAATATGGTTCATTAATCTCATGAAAATACTAGGTGTATTAGTAAGACCAAATGACATAATGAACCCTTCATATAAATCATATTTAGTCTTGAAAATAGTTTTTCATTCATCTCATTTTATCATAATTTGGTGATAGCCACTTTTAAGATATATCTTAGTAAAAATATGTTACGCATGCAATTCATTAAGCATATCATCTAATCTAGGTATTGGATGATGATACTTTATAGTTATATTATTGACTGCACCGCTTCAATGCACATTCTCCATGTCCCATTTTTGTTAGGCACAAGTAGCTCTGGCGCCATGCATGGACTCATGCTCTCCTTTACGTATCCTTTGCCCATCAACTTCTCGACTTGCCTCCTTTGTTGCCTCAAGAGTACTCTTATAGACTCATTGATTTGGAATACAGCCCCAAAGTCAATTTGATGCTCAATGCCTCTAATGAGAGGTATTCCACTAGGCCTGTCCTCAAGGAACACGTCTTCAAATTCCTGCAATAAAGAAATAGTAAAACTAAGAAGGGGGTTAGATTCCTCAAGATTAAGGAAAGACTCATTTTAGACAAGCAATATCAAATGTTGTTTTCCATGAAAGCCCTTTTAATCTTGCTCTTCTTTGTATAGAAGCTCAATTTTGTTTTTCTCTCTCTTTGCAAGTTCTCTCTTTCTTTCTCTTCTCACTCTATTCTTTTATCATTATTTTCACCCACCTCTTTTTTTTTTCTCTTACTCTCGATTTTTCTCGAAGTTTCAGTTTCACTCTCATTTTTTCTCTCTTTCTTTTTCTTTTCTTCCACACCTTTTAACTTCAATGAGTCTTCATATACTTGTTTTGGTGTTAAAGGAATAAGAGTCACCGAGTTTCCATCTCCGACAAAGATGTACATATTCTTAAACCCATTATTTTGACCTTCTATCATACTTCCAAGGCTTTCCCAACAAGATATGCCCAGGATGCATATGAACTACATCACACATTATCTCTTGGTCTCAATACTATCTCTAATCAATCAATTGTTGCGTAGACAATCTAAGCATTAATAACACAAAAAAATAATTAACACGGGGTATGAAGTCTTGCAATTAGACAAAATATTAAAAATCTTAAGCTACATCGTCATCCTAACATAAAAACACTTAGCCACTCATAATGTTGGATTAAACCAATAAAAGTTAAACATCATCCTGGTTTAATTTCAATAAACAAGATAAAAATCCTCAAAACTATTGTTGATCTTCGCCACACGAATCCCAATAATTATTCTTTGTCTTTCTCCTTGTGTAATATAAATCTCCCGATAAATTAACGACGGACGTGACTAATTCCACAAATCTTGCATAAAATCTTGTACAAAAACTAGAATTATTTTCTTCCTTGCTGCTGTCGTCCTCTCGCCTCTCTGCCGTGTCTATTTTCCATCCCTCTTTTCAACATCCAGCTTTTTTTATTTTTATTTCCATTAGGAATCTTCCTTGTGTATGTAATTCTACTCAATTTCAATATGCCGCCAACTTCCCGAAATTGCCGCCACCTTTGGAGTCCCACCAGAATTGATTCCTTTTAATTTGATTTTCAATTCCAATTCTAACACTCCGAGGCTTAATTTTGCCTCCAATCCCACTTCTTTTTGCCGTCAATGCTTCATATCTTCCAAATAGTGCAAATCAATCCCTTGAATTTCTAAAGTTTGGAATTTGATCCCAAAACTACATTTTTATTCACTTTTGTCCTTCTTCATCAATAATTGCTCCAATCTCGAGTTTTCTTCTACATTATCCAAAAACACAATGCTTAAGTATCAAATTCATAATAATACCAACAACAGCCACTTTGGTGGCTTAGATAAGTGTAAATTTCACGCTTGTCAATATGTATTAAATAGTAATAAATATGGTGTGCCTTGAAAAATAACACAAGAACTCCAAGAAAAAGGTTCTTGAAATTGGACTATGCTTTTCTTATTTTTTTTCTAGCTTTTTCTTGAATTTTCTTTGCTTTTTTCTTTAATCTTATTTTCTATTTTTTTTAAATTTTCACTTTTTTTATGCAAAATTAATGAAATAGATCCATTACAAGGCAAAAAATCTACAAAAAAAAAAAAATTATGTTCGTATACAAATCAATTCTTAAATATTCTTGGTGTGATTTTGGACGTGAATGACTAAAAGAATAGGATGAAAATTCAACGAAAAAGATATAGAAATTAGAAATGGAAAAAAAATAGAAAGATATAGAACAAAACCTAATTTTAGAGCCAAAGTTATGATACCAGCTAATATGAATCACATTACAGGATGTACCCTGAAACCTACACAAGATTTGATACAAACCCAGAGAAAGCTAAAATCAATTGAAAAACTTTGACCTAATGGTTTTGAATAAAGAACCAAGGCTCGAATGTTTGAATGCTACAAATATTGCAAATTTTTGATAAGTTCTAAATAGTTCAATTAAGAACAAGATTGAAAGTGAAATTCACACTTTATAATTAATCTCTCAAATAATGTGTTGTTCTTTGTATAATGAATAAAACCTTATATGGAAGGACTCAAAATAAATCCTAATCAAAATGAAATCCTGATTCTATAGACAAATCTCAATAAACTTGGAAACTATAAAACAAATTTAATTAAACTAAAATATAGCAAAAATAATGAAGATACCCTTAAATTAACTCATAACAAAAATTGCTAAAACAAACCCTTAAAAAATGAAATTTAACACTGAAATTTTGACTACATCATTCTAAAAAAATGTGTGAAATCAAAAAAGCATCCGGATTATACTCAAGGACGAAAATTCAACAATCGAACTAAAAGTTACGTACATTTTCATACGCCCTTCTTTTTCCTTCGCTTTTCTAATTGGTTAACAATTTCTCTTTTAATTGATCCACATCATTCCCTTCAACTTCAAAAGAGTTTGACCCTGAGTTGTCATTAGGATATAAAGGCTCATTATTGTTTGAAACATATAAAGATCTACAACATTCCGGCTAGGCTGCCGGCACAACTTCTTCTACCTTAGCTTGAATTAAATGCACTAAGGTTGGTTCTTCTTTTTTTCATGCTCATCTTAAAACTTGGTTTCTTGTTCATTATACTTGAACTCTCGGTCCCGTAGATTGAACAAGTCCTTGCATGGCTTCTTTGATCTTCTTTGCTCTTGACCAAGTTATCGGCCCCCTTCAGGACATGCAATAGATCCTTGCTAGCTTGCCTTGCTTGATTTTTATCAGATTTCTTCCTTCTTAGAGTGACATTTACACAGCTGGTAGCGGAGAAGCCACCATTCAGTGAGTTGTACGCACCCGTTACCAATAATTCTCATAAACTTACAAAGAAATTGTAAAGAGAATAAAGGCTGACTTTACATTTTGCTCATTGCCTCTTTGCCTTTTATGATTCTCATAAACTTATAAAGAAATTATGAGTTAAGTGTATCGTTCCACATGGAATAAGCTTCAATTTGAATTGTATTAATTTGTAATCAAATTAGAATTATATAACATGAAGGAGATATTTTTAAGTTTATCTAAATTAATCTACTAATTCTATAAAAGCTTTGTTGTTATTAATGAGGTGAATGTATTGAATTTTCAAATCCACCTTATCTTTATCATTTTACCAATTTTCGACTTATGTAATTAGTGATATTTATGTATTCATGGTAATCGATAATCCAATTTTATCTAACTATATCTCCCTACGTAAGTTAAACTTATTCTAAGTACGATCAAATCATATTTCTAGTTTGAATTCATATGCAAAATAATGCATTCATGCACATGACTATCTATAAGATTAGACATGATGCATGTTTTCCTAATATCTATTACCCGTATGTTAATCTTACAAAGTTCTAACTAATTGTGAACCTCCAACACTACAATAAAATAACTGATTCTATAATTGGTGGCCAAACAATTAAATAATGCAGCAAAACATGCAATATTAATCAAGAAAATCAAGAATTTACCAACTACTAGTTTTTGAATTAAAAATAAGAAAACATAGGTTTTATCTTCATCCAAGAATAATCTAGTTTAACATGATTTTTATAAAATTACAAGAAGAATAATGAAATGATGTCACCCGAAAATATATGAATACAAGAAGTCTTGATCTTCAATACCAAACTCTAAATTTTCAAGTTCTTGATATAATTAGCCTTCAATTCCTTGCTAGATTTGATCTTCTCTCCCAAAATATATGAATTTTCCTCTTCTTCTTGATGAATTTTATGATATGATGTGGTATGAGAGGCTCGAGAGAGATCCCTCAATGTTTAGCCTTGTTATGTATTTATATGCAGTGAATTTAGGTCAAGAAACACATCCAATTTAAGTTTCAAAAGAGTTTGTATCACAAAATAACAGTTGACCCCCGTATGTCAAAATTTGGCCCATGCATTCGCATGGTACAACGGCTTGCTCACACATGGCTTCACGAAATTGGACTTGGGTGGTCAAATTTTCCTCATAATAATTCGTTTTTTTAGTTCCCATACTTTGGAAATGATTCTTTTTCGCCAATTTTTCGTTCATTTCTTTCAATTTCAATTTCAATTTTACTTTTAATCATTGAGTTATACTTAACAAACAATATATACACAATATTAGGCCATAATTTACAAACGAATTCATAAAGTTTATATTTAAAGTCCTAGATAAATGTGTAAAAACACACTTATCAAGAAGAACACAACATCAATGACATTTGAACACACAAATTAAGATTTCGAAAAAAAAAATCAACTTGTAAAAAAAAACAAGAAAATAGAGACAAATGAAAAAAAAACATCAATTAAAAGCAGAGAAAAACATATTTTTGTGCAAAAAAAAGTCAAACATGATGAAGCCAGAAAATGATAAAATGTAAAGTAAAACCCTAAAAATCAAATAAGCAGAGAAATCGAAAATACCTATGGACGAATGAAAAAGAACACATAATGCAAAAGAACAAATCCAACACCAAGAAAAGAAACTCGCAACATGCAATATGTTCAAAGCTGACCGAGCAATCTAAGAGAAGGAACAAAAATATTAATAAAGACTCCCAAAATCGAGAGTGAAAGAAAAGGAAATCACACGTATTCAAAACGCTTAACTAAGATCCCACTTTTTCTTTCCAAATAGTGATAATAAATGGGATACCAAAAAGAAACTTGCATAGTGAAGTTGTAACGAAACCAACTCCAGTGTTCTCCCCGACGACGATGGTGTTCCGGCCGCTTCGGTAACTGAATTCTACTTGCAAAATGAGGTCAGGGCTTTCTCTCCCGTTGTACCTCCGGCGTGAGAATCAGTAATAGGTTCAAGAGTTGGAGAAAATCATATTAGAGTTCAAGCAGTAAGGTTTCAATAATTCATACCGTTCTCACCTTGTGGGTATTTATAGGTGTTTGATGCAACGTAGCTGTTGGGAGGCAAATGGTGCCACTTGTCCCACGTTGGTCTTCCTACTTTACCCACATTCTAGGAGGATGATTTCCACTTCCTAGGCAGTTGGTCGCACCCACGTCAACCGTTGAATGGCTCTCATCTTGCTCGTTGACCTCCATATTGCTAAGTGCGGTAGAGGCCTCATGGCAGAAGGCGACCTCGTATTAACGTAGAGCGCAGGGGGGGTCTAGTAGACAGCCTCATGGCAATAGGCGACCTCGTAGAGCGCCCGGGGTAGTGGTAGACGACGGCAATAGGCAACCTCGTAGAGCGCCGGGGGTAGACCGCCTCATGGCAATAGGCGAACTCGTGTTAACGTAGAGCGCCCGGGGGTAGTGGTAGATTGTCCATCCCACGGTTCGTTACATGGATTCTGGATCAAGTGCCTATCTTGTTTTAAGGAACAACCCGGCAAATTGGTAATGTCCTACTGTATCATTAGTCCCTCTACCTCTTGTCGATGTTTTCCGATAAGGGGTAGTTTTTCCAAGCCTGTAAAATTTTTATTATTATTATTATTTTTATTTATAAGCACTTGACATAAATGAATCGATCAAATGAATTGACCTGGTGTAATGAAATACAATACAAATGACAATACATAATGGGTATTAGAATTAGGGAGAAAGTTCCCCCCAAAAAATTCAAAATTTGAATTCAATTCCCCCCTCTATATAAAGAGGTGGTTGGCCCATTTTCATTTTTACTACTTTTCCTTCAAAATCTCCATCACTCCGCTCCCTCTCAAGGTAATCTCATCTCCCATTTTTAATTCACCTAGTCTTTATCATGTACAAAACATTTATTTCTTCATCTTCTTCCGAGAGTAATGGTAAGAGAGAGCATAGATCGGCCGACCCATCATCGGATGGGTCGGCCGGGAATGATTTCGGGGGCCTTGGCCGATTGAAGTCGACCGTCGATCAGCAAGGCTGGTCGATTAAAGTCGACTAGCTTGGACCAGCCTGGCCGGTCAGTCGTCGACCAGCCAAGCTGGCCGACCGCCAGTGGGTCGACGAGTTTTGACTCCTCCGACCGGCCGCGTCAATGCTTCCACTGTTGATGATCAATTTTTCGATGATTCCGATGGTTCGTTATGTTCGACTGAATTTCTTCCCTTTCAACCGAGCTACCCCAAAAAAACACATTGGCTAAATTAAATCTTTAGACCAAAATTTTGAGATAGAGCGGGATGCCGTGGGTGAGGAGGTGATTCTTGATATTCCCAAATGTTATAGCCTTTACAACTCCACATCTAAATTAGAAAAA
>CAIGRP010035164.1:0-28088 GCA_903798385.1 Fraxinus cuspidata
ATTTGGGATATTGTTTGCTAAATTACCTTAGTATTTTGTTTTTGTTTTTATTGGTTTTTCTTTATAATTTTTTTTTTTCAATTGACGGTTAGAGTTTGAACTTGTAAAAAATAATTTATTTTCGTGGTTATTAATCGAGCCAAACCGAGATATAAACCGAGCCGAAACGACCTACGTGATTATGGTGCGGTTATTGTATGACTAAAAATTTGGTGGTACGGTTATGATTTTGACCGAACCGACCCCGAACCGAACCATTGTCATCCCTACTTGAGTTCAATTATTTATATAAATATCATCCGTCCATGGGAAAAATCAACTCTTCAAAAATAGAGAATGGGACTGTCATTTTTCGCTACTGAAAAAATTGTGTCGCCAAATATATAGATTAACTTGGGCATTTTGTTGTCCAAGTTACAAGTTCTGTCAATTTTTATAGGTTTTATATAAATAGAAGAGTTCAATTAAAACAATCTGAATTAAACAATCAACGCGAAACTCTTTTGCAAGAATTGTGACCTCTAAATTTTAATTTTTTCCCCCGATTTTAGACAAGCCTAAAAATTATAACTTATAATTAAAATAAATTTTTTTGTGGCGTTTAATATTTGAATGAAAATATTACAAAATTTTAAAGAACTATTTGATAACTTTCGTGATGTAAATAAAAAGAATTTGCTAGTCATACTCATACAGGGCCATTGACAAAACATCGCCGTCTGTGGGAATCGAACCCACGACCACGTGGTTAAAAGCCACGCGCTCTACCGGCTGAGCTAAGACGGCTTTGTATTTACTTGTGAAAATAAATTATATAAATTAATATTTCCCGTTTATTTTGGCTATTTTAACAATTAGTTCAGTAAGATAATTTAAATAACATATATTTATAGCTTATAGTACATACAATTTGCAAACTTAAACATGAAAATTCTAGATTCGCTCTCTTTGCAGATTTCTCTATGAAAAGGTGCAACTGAGGAAATTTTACGCCAAGACTAATTTATTGTCTCAAATTTCAACTGATGTGATTTTTTTATTAACTTTTTTTTCCTCCAAATACACTTGTTCATTTCATCAGGGGCCTGTTTGAAGCCATTTTTGGTGTCAAATACAATTTGAAATAGTAGATTGATGAAAAATTTATGGTTAAAAAAAAGCGAAAAGTTTTTGAATTATTTGTAATATTATTTTATTAAAGTACGTGTGGTTAAAAAAGAAGAGAGAGAAAAATGTATTTTGAAAAAAAAAAATAGGAATCAAACAATGATGGATAACAATCTGTCATTTTTGGTTGACAATTAAGTATGTTTATTAAAATCGTTGCCCTATTCTTCTCTCTGCCCATGATGGGAGACACCACTTGAAGTCAATATACGTTTCAACCACTAAATTTTACACAAAAACAAGACTTTCACCGCTTTTCATGATAGCGCATTGAGCTATGTAATTCAAAAGTTTAAGTTGTTAAAAAGGAGAAAATCTAATTTTCGAGGATTGGGTAACAATGAAACTTAACGATTTTTACTTGTATAGAAATACATCATTAAAAAAAATAACACGATATAAAATAAAGGAATTTATTCAACTAGACCTCATAATGGAGTACAAAAGCATAAGAGTGACATCCTAATATACAAATATAAGAAAAAATATTTATACACCTACTAACCTCATGCTTACATTTTTATATTTTTTATTCCTTTTTCTAAACAAAATACAAATTTTTCAAACTCAAACAAAATGAAGCTCAAGCTCAAAATCCCTAGAACATTTTCCAGAGAGCAAGAAGATCACAACTGACAACTAAGATCAAGCGTAAATCACAAATTACATTGCCAAACAACTGTACATTCTCTTCAAATATGGTTTATATAATACACCGCTAAACGTTTGAGGTTGTAACGGAAATTAAGTACACCACTGAATCAAAGAGGTTATATTTGTACCTCGTTTTACGTGTAGAGAGGAAAAGCTACGTGTAAAGAGGAGAAGCTGATGGTCATGGGTAAGTTGTTACTCCATGCATTTCTCCAGCACTGCTTCTGCACGAACTAGGTCGACCGTTACGGTGAGTTTGCCGGTTTGATTGGTGATTTGTTTGATCATTTTTTGAAGTTTCCTGAAGCTGCTCTAAAGCAGTTACCACCTCATCCATGTTCGGCCTTGACCTGGGATCCATGGATAGGCATTGGAGCGCAAGATGAGCGGCCTTTAGGGCTCGACCCAATGAGTATTGGCCTTGAAGACGGGCGTCCAGAACACGAAGAATTCTACGCTTGTTTGTGAGGTAAGGTTTTGCCCAGTCAACCAGATTATGTTCCCCCGCTGGCTGATTCTTGTCTATTGCTTTCCTACCAGATAAAAATTCTAGCAGAACCACGCCAAAGCTGTATACATCGTTCTTGGCTGTTAAATGACCTTCAAGAAAGAGAGATTTATCAGATAACCGTCCATCATTCAATTAACGAACATTCATCGCAAATCAAACAAATAAAAAGAGCTCCTGGAAGCTCAAGGTTTAACATAACCTAGTAGCTAGAATTTCATGTTGATGATAACAAATATGGATAACACTTGGCAGAAAAACATAAAGGATTGATCAAAATAAAGGAGAATGAATGCAAAATACAATCGTATGGGTCAATGAATTTATGAGGAATTGAGCATGTCAAATTTACCTGTCGATAGATACTCAGGAGCAGCATATCCATAAGTCCCCATAACTCTAGTAGAGACGTGACTCTTACCACCAGTTGGCCCATCCCTGGCTAACCCAAAATCAGAAAGTTTGGCATTGTAGTTCTGTGTATTCAAAAGCATAAAATAGTTAGGAAGTCTTAGAATTATGTGTACAAGGGAATCCAATGACACCATATAGCCAATTCCAGTTTAGCCTTTGAAAATACGTACTGAATCGAGCAGGATATTTGAAGTCTTGAAGTCCCGATATATTACTTGAGTCTCAGCATTGTGAAGAAAGGCAAGTCCCCGTGCAGCGCCAAGAGCAATTTTCATTCGTAGGCTCCAAGAAAGTGGCTGGAAGTAAGAACCTCCTGGTTCAACACAAATCATTGTCAACTAAATTACAGGAGGCAATAGGTTCAGAGAAATATATACGCCTAATCACACGAAGCCAGATATGTCGTTATACTGAACTCACTCCTGAATAGATGATTCTCCATGCTACCCTTGGGCATGAACTCATAGACCAAAAGTCTGTGGTCATCCTCTAAGCAATAACCAATCAATTTTACAAGATTAGGATGACGCAACTGACCAAGATAATTGATTTCAGCCTGAAAATCCAACAGTGAAGCTTGTCAATGAAAAAGAGAAATTAAGTGAACAACAAAACATGCTGCTCCATTGTTATAATTCACTTTTTCCATCACAGCAATATGAAGCTTACTTAAATCAGATATAATATCTCGGAACTTACAAAAGTTTCTTTATAAGATTTGTTAAATGCACTGATTAATTAGATTTTGTTAACTGCGTTGATTTACCTAAGTGGACATCAAGCAAAACTAAGCAATGAATAACCAAATTTTAAAGCGCGTGCAGACTGCCTATGCAATGATACATTTTGCAAGAATGAATGAATACTGCAATGGCATATTTGGTAGAGTGTACTCGACACTACAGGACACGGTATTAAAGAAGCTATAATCTCATAGATTGTACTGTCCAGGCATGTACAACACTGTATAAGAACATGCACGTCTTGTACAAAACACAAAAGCGACATACGTGAGAAACAAAGTTAAAAAAGGAGAAAGCACATACCAACCATTCCTTGTGACCCTGTCCCCCATCTTGTCTTAGCCTCTTAACAGCAACCATCACCCCAACGCCTGGCTTTGACGCTGCAAATGAATGCTTATCAATCCATCCTTTGAAAACAGAACCAAAACCCCCTTCACCTAAGATGCTATCGGGACGGAAGTTCCTTGTGGCTGCCTTGAGATCACTGAATGAGAAGATTTTCAAGTTGGAGGACTGCAAGATCTCACCCTCAGTCCGAGGAGTCTGGGGTATTGAGGCAGATGAACCCACGCTGCTTGAATTACTCAACTCTATCCCATCTCCACTTACATTTCTAGAAGAAGTCATACCTATATGCATCATCCAACATTTTCGAAAATTAAGATCAAGAAATCAAAATGTATACCTCGCATGCAGATTATCAGAGCTTCCCACTGCCAACTCAATTTGCAAATGTAAATTATTAGAACTATTAAACAACTTCATCTAAAAGCTTAAACCAATACTATTTTGACTTCAACGTGCTCCCTCACATGCATGCCGCGCAGATTTTTCATCTAAGGCTTGATTAGCAAAATTTTAATAAATAGGAAACGAGAATAGAACATAAATACTTGTATGATTTACTAGTATATTGACTCATCCAAAACCTTGAGTTGTTAAAGAAGGGAGAAATTTAGTTATTTACAATATGAACCTTACATATATCAAAAATTGAATCATAAAAATTCCCCCTTCATGTACACAAACCTCCTCACACGATATATGCAGTATAAATGTAGAGAAGAAATTAGTTGCCACCAATTAAAATCAATCAAGAAATAATTTACTGCGCAGCATTTGTAGTCTAAGGTATCCTATTCCCTTTGAAGGCAAATGATACAGCAAACCAGCAAATGTAGAGGACATGGATTCTTAGTCTCAGAAAACTAAAACATCACAAAAAAAATCACAAATTTGCATTTCTTGATTCAACCTCTCCATTTTCTCATATAGCGACCATATTTTCAATGTTTTCTCTCTTTAGTTTTACATAAAGAAAGTGACGGTGGATTAAGAATATACCTGTACCAGTATGCAATGTGCTCTCGACCTTGATTTGGTTGCTAAGGCAAATACCCATCCAAGTTCAAAAAATCCCTCAAAAAAAATTCAATTTCTTAGCCTGGGAAAACAAGTCACAATTCCAAAACCAACTTCAAGACGATACAAGCACAAAGTACAAACAATTTGCTTACTTCAGGTACCTAAAAACGAAATGAACTAAATTTCAACACAAACCCAAGAAAAGCTCTGCAATTCCAGATCTAATTGGAGTCCTCTGAGTTTTCTTGATCTTTGTTTATGTTAGGTATTACTTATTAGCCGCCTAACAAACCAACCCTTTGACTCTTTTTATGTAATATCTCTCTCTATAAAAACCGGGGCAAAAAAGGAACACACAGTTGCAATCTTGATGATGAACTGGTGATTTTTCCTACACGGGTCTAAGGTCTTGTTTTTGCACTGGAAAATTATAGGAGGAAGTTGTAGATTAAAGAAAAACTGAAAGAGAAATTGGATTTTGTTGAACTGGTTGCCATTTGTAGAACGTCGTTGGAAGAATCCTCCATTTAGACCGGGATTAGAAGGTTGACTTGACTTTTACAATTCATAATTGAATGATATAAATTTTTTATTATTTCATAAATAGAGTTTCGACTTTCAAATTTTAGCTCTAGATCCTCCTCTTTCAAAAAATTATTTTTCTTTAAATTTATTTTTAATCACATCAATGTTGGTTTTTCTAGTGATCTCGCAAAAGAATGAAGATTGAGATTACTATTTTCTTTTTTAATTGTTTAATAATGAATGTATTAAATACTCGATTGTGTTTAACATTGAGATTTTTAACTTCATTTTTTGACAGCAATAAAGTTTTGTTGTTTCCGACAACAATTTAGAGCATTTTCATTGGCGACGCTGTTGCAGTGAAAATTGTGTCAAATCATTTCAAAATAATTAAATTGTTAAGAAAACGTGAAAAATATCTATTACATCATTTACACGTGGTCCACAATTAGTGGAGCGCACATCTCCATCTCTATTGGACATGCTCGTCTCTTCATTTTCATTTTGCTTGTCACTTGTACAACAATTCACATTATTGCCTTTTGAGATGCTCTTAACCATTTGAATTTTTGGTTGTATTCTTACCGCCTTTTTTGGTAGCTAGATTCTTCATAATTAGTCAAGTTTAATACACTTTTAGAAAAATCTTTGGTTTAAAATGAAATTTTCCTTTTTTATCTAATTGCTTGTTTCTAGAAAGTTTTGGGGACCTGTGCATAAGAATACTTTTCTGCCCGATGATGGATTAGTTTATTATTAACTAAAAAAATGTTGATTTAACAATAATTAAGATAAGACAGCCAGAGATGTTAAACAATTTGTATAGGCACAAACAAAAACATAAAAATGGCAAATCAATACTCACATGATTAGGGTAGTTCATATTGCCCACACCAAATTTTGAGGGTTGTACTGTCGAGAAATATAAGTTGGAGATGAGGTTGTTACAAAGTAAATAAGTAGGGGATTAACCTGCAAATTTCTCATAAATAATTGAAGGAATCTATTAATTAATAAGAATTAGAACGTGCTCTATATGTGCTTTCCTATAAGAGTGTACTAATTAATAATTTAATAGTTAAGTTCTTTAGATAAACTAAGATATTATAATTTCACAATCTTTGTAATAACTTGAAATTTTCAATACAGTGATTGATAATACAGCATCAGAAGAGACAATGCTCTTTTCATCTTGCTGAAATCTTGTCACTGTCTATCCTTTTTTTTTTCAAAGAAAAGAAGAATTATGAAAAAAAATAAATAAAATAAATATATATATATATATATATATATACACACACACACACACACAATCTACATACAATATATTGCAATGTCAAAAATCTTACATAAAAACAGGTTGTACATCAGAGGTCTATCATTTAGACTGAAATAAAATATATTTTTATTCCAAATAATTTTTTTATCTCAAAAAATACATAATTTAATTATTTATTTGACAATCAATATTCTCTTTTAACTAAGTCAAGCTTTGTCTAGTAGAAATATTGAAGTCATCATCCAAACACCATTAGTCCTCTCTGACTTTTGCAACCTGAGGGCCCTTTAGTTTTTAGAACAGTAGCCCATTTACATGGATGCATCTATTACCGATTAATAAGCCTCTAGGCCCATTGGGCTTTTAATGTAGAATAATAAAGTGAAAATTATACCCCAGCCCGTTTTTAAATACTCCAATTCAAAAATAAGATGTAAAGTTTACTTGATCAAAAATTAGGTAATAATTTAATTATTAAATATTAATAATATTATTATAAAATAAAATTAATATATACACCCACCCCACCCATCTATCCCAACACAATTTCACTAACAAACCTGCAGTGAGAACTTCATCCCCAAGTGCGCTGCGCTAACTCTACCCAGTCCTAAAAATGCCGTCGAAAGAATAAACGACGATGCTTGAATATGTCGCGTTGCTGCATTGTGCCGAAGAAAAGATGATGCCGCTGGGATGCATTACGCTGCAATTGATTGCATCTTGTTTTGGATGTGAGGGATGATGCCGCTGCCGTTACAGTGGATGCGATCTGATTTTGGATAGTGCTACAATCCTCTCGTATAGTTGTCGTAGTGGTGGTGGTGATTGTGGTTGTGGTTGTGGATGTGTTGTTGGTGGTGTTGTGATGCGGTGTTGGTGTTGGTGGTAGGAGTGGAGTGTTGGGCGAAGAGTTTGTGATCAATTATTTGAGGAATGTGATCAATAAATAATATGTGATTTGAAAAAATGTGTAATTGTGACTCGAAATTTGATAAGTTGTGACCAATTGATTTGATAATTTGTGATTGAGAATAATCCGTGACCAATTAATTTGATAATTTGCGATCGATGAATAAATTACAGTGGTCTAAATAGCTTGCATAGGTTCAAAGTTTGGGCAAAACGCCCTGCTTCGTGTCTAGACGCTTTTTTCTCCAATTCTTTAATGGTCGAATTGTTTCCCCTCTTTCTTTCGTATTCCCTAAACTCGCTTATTAGTTTTTTTTTTCTTTTTTCTTAAAGTCTTTTACTGGACTTTAGCTAATTAGTTTTTTTTTAAAACACTTTTCATTTGACTTTAATTTAAGTTTTTTTAAAACATTATCTATACAAAAGTTAAAAATGACTTTATCTACATAATTAAATAAAATTTAAACTATGGTGCTATATACATTATATAATTATAATTTTGAGACTCGTTATTTTGTTGCAAACTCCAAAAACGTGTATGAAGTTTCTATAATCTATTAAGTGGTACCTGTCTAATTAAAAATTGAAACTATGAAAAATATTCTAACATTTTGAAAACTTGAAAATTGTATAATTGACTAATGTTATGAATTATTAAGTAAATATAATATTTTATAATTTTAGATGTTTGATATGATTATTTTAATTATTAAATGATTTTTAAAATGATTAAAAATTTAAATAATATTAAAAATAAGAAAAAGTTTTTTTACGCTTAAACATCACCTATGCTCGCTTAAGATCGTACAGCTTGAAGTTTCGACTTCACGCTTAGCCATGCTTTACGTTTTTTAGAAAATTGATAAATTGTGACATTTTTTTATTTCTAATCGAGAAATAATTCGTGACCAATAAATTTTTTTATTTGTGACCGATAAATAATTCGCAATCAATTAATTCGCTAATTTGTTACTAAAATATATAGAATCGTGACTTTAATATATTTAATTAATAAAATATATTTTAATTAATTATTTCATAAATAAAATTTAATAAATTTTGATTTTTAAAGTTTTAAACCTTGTTTCTTAATTTTGAAGTGCGTCGAAGTTAAATTATTAGATGTGAAATTTTCCCAAATATAAATTAAATATAAAGATGACAATAACTTGTTTTAGACCTGATCTGGTGGTTGACCCGAAAAAATCATTGGGCCAGTGATTCAACTGGTGAATTTGTGGTTGAATTAGTGTTTCATTGTCAGATCATAATATATATATATATAGAGACTGAAGGTTAGCAAATTTCAAAATGGTGAAGGACAAGAAATTTCAATGAGGCTAAGATTCGAATCTGCCTCTTTGCAATTTGATAAAAAAAAAAAATTACATTGTACTTTGAGTGGTTCCTCTTAAACTCGTCTTATTCAAGTAGGATTTGAGTGGTTTAATCGGTTCTTGACTAGTTCCTTCGTTTATTTGCCCAATTAATAAACTCATATCGAACCACTATCCGATTCAACGGGTTCCAAGTCTGAACCAGTTGGTCAGATTTTAATAACTATGCATGAGATATCTTAAATCTCAATAGAAGTTGTGTATAATTTTCCAACCATAAAATATGCTTGGATTGAAAGGTTTTACTCACCAAAGATTCGTCCACGCGGCCCTTCCAATCCACAACCTAATTTTGTAAAATTGTTAATAGTTGGCTATGTTCAAGTAAATATGTTTTGTACCCACTATTTGATGGAGATTAAAATCAATTTTTTAGTAGATTTTGATAAAAATTTATAAAATGTGTGGTTGAAAAGTTGTGGATCTCATGAATTGTGTGATTAAAATTAATTGTTGACTTTGACTTAAATTAAATATAGATTTCAATCCCGACCAAACAAGAGCTTAATTCTCCCCTAGAAGAATTGAACATTTATGTATTTATCTTGCTTTCGTTTGGAGTGAGAATGAACGTGTAAGTTTGAAACTTTTCTCTCTAGAAAAGTTGATATAGGTGAGTAGTAATATGAGTCAATTAAGGGGAGGATGAAGCCTATTTTTTAGACCTTCATAAGAGCCATGCTGACTTGGAAGTGACAGTTGGCACCCCGGCACATCACACCAACTCCCTTTAGGCGAACATATATCCCTAGATCGAGATCCACCCGACTGAGTTGCTTGAAGATGCAGCAACATCCTACATCTATGTCGACCGAGTACATCAATCTGAGAGGATTTCCTCTCACAATCATTCTTAGAACCCGTGCTCGCAAGCCAATCAAGTGATTTCTCATGAGCATCCTCGCTTTGATACCCTCAATCGACACAACTCATGTAGGATACCCATGATTTCCACCCGCATTCTGAATGTTACGTGAGTATTCTTGATGATCAATCTATATTAAAGTTAGGGATAGTGTCGTCTAAGTGATTTTGAAAATACTAAACACAAGCCTCTCTCTTTATTGGTTTCTTCTCTCCTCTGTGTTTGGGATTGTCCTCGTTAGTGCACGACGCAGTACTATATTCAAATTTCATTGTATCCTGAGCTTCTCTTTGCCTACCACTGAAGACAACATAGTTATTTTAAAGTCATTACAGAGCATCTTCATCAGCAGATTTGATTTTATTTGATCTTCTACATATATTTGTTGCAATTTCTCCAACTTCCATTTCAAATCCCTCCGCCAGCATAACTTAGCAGATTGACCCGTGACGAACCCGTGGAACTCATGGGGAAGGTCATTTATTGACTTGTCCTAGGTTGGTTATTATTATTTTTGGGATCTACTCATACTAGCCCAAGGGTCTCAGCCTTTGTTGTCATCAAGTGTAAATTAGAGTTTAAATAAAATGTGAAAACAGGACTGTTAAAAGGCAGTATACTTGTTTCCCAATGCCAAACCAAGTTGTGGTCACCTTAATCCACAGACTGACTTTCTTAACAGATCCCTATATTAATCTACAGTCTTTTCCAATACCCTATTTTTCAAATTAATTTGTCCTATTACTTTATTATTTCTTTTTATCTTACTATAGATTTTTAGTTTTTAATAAACTATTTAGTTTAACTTTGTATAGATATAAAGGTTCCACATTCAATTATGGAAGTTATGGGATGACATTTTAAATGAAAGAGTTACATATTATCATTAACATACATTGTGTTTGTTTTGAATGATTTAAATGAGATAAATATTGCACAAGAAGTTACAAAAGATTTTATTAAACAGTTAAGTCGTATATTTAAATATGACTTCGGCAAACCATTCAGCTAGTTGAGAAATTATGCTAATGATTCTAAAATTATTTATCGACCAACAAATTGATCTGTAGTTTTGTACTATTGTTAGTTTCAGCAATGAAAATCGTGCATATTTATTTTATTGTAACGTGTATAAGTTTATCGAGTTATGTTTCTTTTTTCGACTTCTCACATGCTATAAATTCGAAGGGAAACATATTTTTATGAGAGTCGTGTGGTAATTTAATGAAAATTTGAATAATTTAAATTGACAAAGATGAATTGTACAATTTTAATAAAAATATTAATAACTTAATTTTGTTTCATTTATTTGTGAAAAGTTGCCTTGAATTCAATTATTTTCTCCTACCCAAAAAGTTAAACAGGTGGCTCTCCCTATGTGGTTGCCACAAAACCTTGCTTTATGAAAGAGGTGGGCTCAGACTGGAGATTAGGGAAGATCTCCCTCAATTTTACAATAAGTTTGATGCGTCAAAATCAACATTTTGAATTTCCATAAATACCCCCACTTTATTGAGCCCAAATGATTTTTGTCCTGCATCAAATCTTGTTTCAGCATTTAACCTGGTACATAGATTTTACTGTATATAATCACCATCAGATAATCGGATTTTGCCAAATTGTTAGATGAATTTTACGGATGCAGTGACATAATTCTACGTGCAAGTAGATAATTTGATAAAAAAGTCGTCTGCATTTTAAAGATCAAATGATAAAATATGATGTTATATTATGTCAAAAAATTATGTCAATGATTATAGAATTGTAGCATGATGGTAGACAATCAGACTAAAGAATTGGGCTGCAGCTACGTCTGTGGCATGAAAGAAATTTCATATTCTTTTGGAATTATTTATCAAGAAAAGATCTATATATCTAAGGGTCCGTTTGATTGGAAGGGTGGAAAATAGGTGGAAAAAGTAATTGCCTAAAACTTGTTTCCCAGGGAATTGTTAATTAGTGTGTTTGATTGGTATAATTTTACACTTGGAAAATATTGAAATTTTGTATCTTTTGATGTTCGTTTGACTTTGTTTTCCATGAAAATTTGTCCATTAAAGGGATATAATTTGTTACAATTGAGGATAAAACTTGTTTCAATTGCCATTAAAAAAAAAAAACCTTGCCTAGAAAAGCTTTTCCCACCAAACCCATGGGAAAAAACTTTTCCTCAAAAACCAAGAAAATGTGGAAAATCAATTCCATGGAAAATTTAGTCAATTAAACATGCAAAAATGTGGAAATGAATTTTAATTTCCATCTTCTATGGAAAAGAAAGAGCAATCAAACAGGTCTTTACAATACTATCAGACTCGACTAATTCTAGTACTTTCTGACCTCCTAACTGTAATAACCAAAGCCCTCATGGATTGCGTGATCTTGCACCAACTTCCCACTTTCTAAATTCATCTCTCTCATGTGAATTAATGAGAACTCTTCGTTCTCCAACAACCAGAAACTCTAGTCACCTTCCTTGATCTTTAGAACACTGACAATGTTGTGGAAGTATGTGTTTAGGTGTTTGGTTTATGTGAGGTTAATGTTTTTCAAAGCAATGATCAAATCGAAATGAAGGTTGAACGCTAGGAATGATATAGAGTAATATGGAGAATTTAAGCACTTGTTTATCTTAATGTTCAACCTGTATTTTACGAATGGTGGCGTCCATATATATAGTGAAGAGGTTTTGGGTAGCATGTGCCGGATAAAAACCTTGAAAAATGTAAATTAGGTTTTCATGTGATACACTGTCGCTCGAGTGAGAGCTCAACAACAGGTGAGCAACGGTGTGTCGCTCGAGCGAAGTTCAGGCGACAGGCAGGCTACGCAGCTTCTGTTTTTACCGCTCGAGCATCAGTTGGCCGATACGCTAGCAAAAATGCAGCAACTTTTATTCCTTTGTTTCATATTCGAACCCTAGGACTTCTAATTTATTACTTGACACTTTGGTTTTTAAAAACTCTTTTACAACAATAGTTTTGTCAAAAGATTGCCAACAACTTTAAAAGCTAACAAGAAGTTTCTTTAAGATGTGAAATATTTATGATGCAACAGATATTCCTTCCACTGAACTACATGGGACACGTGAAGATGATGAAATTAGCAGCATTACACTAGTGACTTGTAATTTCCAATGCCATCCTTCAAGGTAATCAATGCCATTTGAAATGCGCTTCAGTTTGATTTATAAATGCTTCTTGATTCATATCCTTTCAAACTACTTTCCTTACTGTCATTCCTTCTTTATCAGTTTGCAGCGCCTAATTCCAATAGAACATGTAAATAACTATTCGTTTTCTGCTCTTTTTCACTTTATGCGTCATTGACACTACCTGATGAACATCATTGACAGGGATATGAAAGGTACCGTTGGATAAGATTGGAAAGTGGAAACTCCTGCGGGCTCCCGGGGTATTTTGGATATAAATTCGAGGCAAGATATAGAGTGCCAGTTCCCTTAAGCACCACAAAGACCTCCTCGCATGAGTGCCGATGGATCGGCGTGGCAGCTCCGGGAGCAAATGTCTCTAGCCACACTTCAACCTGTCACAATAGGAAAGTAACTATAATTATTGATAGTTTAGAATGAATAAATAAATAAAATTCGAGATTCTCGTTCATGGCTTAAGGATTGAATTTCTTTACCTTTTTAAAACCGTGTAAAACTGAACCAGCAACAGTAATGTGTGACAAACCAGGAATTCCATAACTATCCTGAGCAAGTTCATTTATATTCCTCACTATTGCCACCCCTGTGCATTCCTCACCATGGGAATTAGCTTCAACAATGGCGAAGAACAAAAGTGCAATCAAGAAAGTCAAGTAGTGGAAGAAGCCCATGTTTTTATTTTTATCACAAATTGCTCAGCCTCCCTTTGCAACTGGATGGATTATTCTCCCTGCATTCAGACATCTATGGCCTTTTCACTACCTATTATTATTATTATTATTATTATTAGTCAAATGTGGTTGGTAAGTGTGCAAAATTGTCATCTGCTTGTGGAAAAAAAAACTCTCCCAAAGTCACCGAACTCATAGATTTGTTTTATGTTGATCACTCAACTTAGGATTGGGCACGTTGAAAATACATAAGAAGATCTGTAAAAAGATATTGTGTATTTCTTAAAATATTACCATTTCCTGGAAAACGACGAGGTAGACTATGGTGGCCCGATCAACTGGCGATGTAGAATATCGTGCTATGTTTACAACATGTGAAATTACTTGGTTGAAAAAGTTCTTGAAAGACTCAGGAATCAAGCATTCTCAACTAGTCATATTGTTCTATGATAACCAAGCTATTTTACATATTGTCTCAAATCTAGTTTCTCATTAACAAAAGAAGCATATTGAAATTGATTGTCATTCAGTTCGAGAAAAGATTCAAGAAGGCTTGATCAGAACGGCGCATATGAGGACCAACGATCAAACTACATACATATTCACTAGGACATTGAGTACATTACAGTTTGAAGTACTACATAACAAGTTGGGTATCATCAACATCCACTCCAACTCGAGGGGAAGTGTTGAAGACAATCAAGTAAAATAGGGAAGATGTATCAGTGTAATTAATTTGTTTCCATTCAAGTAAAAGAGAGTTATTTTATAGGCACTCGAATAGGATCTAAATTTTCTCTCTCGTGCAAAAAAACACGGCCTTGGTATTGAATACAAACGTTCTGACCATTTTATTATATTCTGATCCTTTTATTAGATTATATCATAAAACTGTCCACATAATTTGTTTTTCAAATGAAAATAAATAAATAAATAAATAAATACTTTTCAAAATCTCGTTAGAGTAAATCCGAACAAATAAAATGTCTCATTTTTCCAGTCAAACTGCATCTAGTTATAGTTTACTAATTTGTAGTTCCTATGGTATCTACTGTCTTAATTAATTGCGTACGTAATTTAATAAAATTCACTGTTATTGGAGCCCAATTGTAAATTCATGTCGTTTAAAGTAAAAATGCATAGTTGTTAGCAAAGTAAAGAAACCAAAAGTTAAAATATTAAGTAAAAAAAATAAAAGAAAAAAGAAATATCAACAAAGGTGTTATTCACGGCACGTTTAGATGTGCTTCGGTAGACAGAGAATGTAACTAGTAATTAAGGTAGGTAGAGAATTAATTTAAGTTCCCTGTGTAATTTAGCTACAAATTAATTTTTTTTCAATAAATTTTGATAAAAATCGATGAATATGTAGTTGATAATGAGTTTGAGAAAAAATGAGTTTTTAAAAAATGAAAATATACGAGAGAAGTTTTGATTAAACGTCATATATGCACACATGGTAGATCGTTCATATGGAAAACATTATTAATTGTGTTTAAGATATGATTAGATAGATATATTAAGCTCTTGTTTGGACTCCATTAAAATGTTTTTTTATTTTTTTGAAAAATGTGTTTTGGAATAGTTATTTTTTGGAGAATATGAAGTTAGAAAATAAGAAAAAAATTCTCGAGTTTACATATAACATTATTTTATAGGAGAATGTATGACTAAAAAATATGTTTTTTAAAAAAATGTATTATTAAAAAAAAAAATGGAGTCCAAACAAGGGCTAAATCCTAAATGTGAAAAATTAGAGTGAGGTGTCAATGATTAATTGGAGGGACAATTATGAGTTGGAAATGGTAGATTTGGACTCTTCTACATTAAGGACATTAATGTAATAAACGTAAAAGGTTGGAGGCTCAAATAGTCTTTTTCAAAGGTTGAGGACCTAATTCTCTTCCGTGTATAGGTGAGGGACCTCATGTTAAAATGTCCCCTTTAAGTGACTTGTAAAGTTACATAATACTAACTAAATATTATTAAAAATAGAATAACCTTTGATCACAGTTAATTTATACCGAAGTTTGTTGACTCAATTATTTACCACTTTGGTAACAAAGATGTTCACTGACTTCTTATTAATATAGAACAAATAATTTCTTTTTATAACATTTTGGTTTAATTAAATATTTTTAGTTTTGTATAATTAGTAAAGTTTTTTACTAAAGTATTAAAGAAACTAAAAGCTTATTTGGCAATTTATTTTTTCAAGTGAAAATAATTTTTTTATTTTTTATTTTTGAAAAATGTGTAGTTAAAGATATAAAAAGCTACGAGTCATAAAATATATCGTCAAACAAGTTTTTATGAATATTCAAGTCTATACTTAATCAAATAACTGTTATTCACATTTACTGATGTGATAACATCGTATATCGAATATTAGCATCCACTAGAAGTGGAAAATGGCGAACATAAATTTTGAAATGAGAGTTCTAATATATAGTCATTTTTCTCGAATTTAATTTAATACATTACTTTTTGTCACAAATATTACTTGAGCCGCCTCGGTACTTCCACTTTCATGTGCATCAAATACAAGAAATTGAGTTCACTAGGACTACCAGAAATGCACAATATGATGAGGCACCGAGGATTGAGATTAACCTGAAAGCTTCGAAATACAAGAATAGCATAGCTAGAGAAGTAACCCAATTTCGTTAGCAAACTAACAACACATTTGACTAAGCTTAAAACATACTAAGAATTACTTAAAAAACTTTTAGTTGCCATTATTTACTCTTATAAGAGCAAAGGAGTACTTTCTCGCAAACCATTTGGGATCAAATAAACTAATACCATTTTTCACTGACTGTGTTCTATTCCCTTGCTGTAATCAAGATATATTTATGTAAATCCTGATCTTCGACTAAATGATTATACAATGGCAGAAACTTCATGTAACCTAAGCAAATTTAACAGAGATTTTTCAAGCTGAAAAAAGAGAATTAGAGAGGTCATTAGTATAGCATAATCACAGTTGGTGGAGAAAATTTTGAGTAAATGTTAAATAATAACAACTTTTAATACCAAAAGTTACCGTTTATCTTCTCACCTTTGCACTTATTCCCCATGGAATCATAGTGGATTGCAAATCACATTCCTGATCCGCTCTATCAAATCGACACAGCATGTTCGACAGTTCCCATCTCTGCCGTCAGTTATAATCTTATGCGAACACTAAGAAATTAATGGTAGTATGATGCATCTTACATTTTTATCTAAATATGCCAACTGCTCAACTTGTGGCTACAAAAGTTGAAATTAAATTGTCATCTACTAGAATTCTAAGAATTTCAGCACTACTTGTGCTTAATTATCTATAATATTTATTGACGGCACAAAGATTCAAGGCCTATTTTTACAGCAATGCAACAATTCACAAACATCAACTAAGGAGTAATATATTGAAAATGGTGCCCGCGTACTCTGTCATTTGGGAAATTAATCCATCTTTGCCCAAAATGCTAACCAACCCATCTCAGAGAAGTTGCTTGATTACAACACGGGCTCAAAAGTATGACTTTATATCGACCATAAGCCATGAAATTTGATAAGTATGGCTGCATATGGATCGAGAAGGAAGAACCCACTCCTCGTGCTCAATACATATACTATTCGCTCTGTTGTAGCCACCCAAGCTGTACCAAAGGGGAAAATGAAGAAGGAATTATTGGTTTAGATGAAGGCTTAATCAGGTCCCAATGTGAAGTGCTGATTAAATGCATACCTTCCAAGCATACATTCCAAGAAAGGCTACAGTATCTGCTGACCAAACGACAGCAAATGATTTCCAGAAAAATGGAATTATGACATTAAGCAATGGAATAAGGAGAAAGAGATAATTGAGAGCTTCTTTCTCATTCTTTGAGCAGTCTCGTGCACGAAGGGAAGGAATAGCTGCAACAGCAAACATCAGCCTCATCAATATACGCCTATAATTCTGTATAAACAATAAAACAAATATAGGGACTAGAAGATGTTGAAATAGTTATATACTTTTAAGAGGAATCTGCCATAAAGGACAATCACCAACTAGATGTCCAGTGTTATTTCAGATGCTTTGTGAAATATGGCTCAGAACTAATGTTTAAGGGATATCCAACTTCCTTGGAAATGATAAATTCACAATAAGGAAAAAAAATGAGAAAGTTTAGTAAGATGTATCTGTTGTAGCTTCCTCGACTATTATCCTTATGGTTATATAAGAGCCGATATCTATGAACTCTAAAAAAATTCAAGTTATATGACCTCATGTATCTAAGAATTGATACGGAACATTGAAATATCAAAGAACATCCAATCAGCCATAAGTCTTTAGCAGAAACGTTAGAATGTAGGCTATGGAGCTTCGAGTAATAAAATGAAGAAATGCTTACTGAACATCCAAATGGACCACATGCCCATTAGTCTCCAAATGTCTGGTTCATTTGATGGGAATATGAGATTGAAAGAGAGAACTCCACCCAACAACATAGAGGCATAACCTTGAACCTCAAACACAGAGTACAAAACAGTTCCAGGTACGGCGGGATTTTTCGATGCGGTGGAAGCTCTTGGAGCAAAAGTAGCAGCAGTTTTTTGAACCACCTGTCAAAAGATGAAATTCAGGAAAAGAACCCCGTCTACACAAATTTATGCTGATACTAGCCTTTATAGGGAACTCTATTCAACATCATCGAGCACAACATATGAAAACTTCTACCTGGATAAACCAAGTTTCCAATTTTCTAAACGAAGGCTAATACAGAACCAAGAATATAATCAGAAAAAATGACTACTATCAATTCATTAACGTGAAATCCTTCAAAATTCCTTTCACACCCAAATTAAAATTCCAATAAAAATCAAGCAAACCCTATTGAAAAACTGAAAAACAGATAGAAATTAACTTAACCTTTTTGAGATCTTTATCGAACGCAGGACCCGTTGACGTAGCTCCCACTGAAATCTTACTACCTTCTGCAATTCCTTGCTCTTGTACGTCATTTTCGCTGTCCTCTTCAGTCTTCGTATCTACCCCATTTGAACTCGCACGAATTCTGAAACAATTGAGCGGTAGAACATTCTTTCTAGCAAGGATTCTGGGAAGTGAAAAGATTGATGGATATTTCAAAATGCGAGGATTACAGAGACACGTTGAGCTCAGAGTGTTCATTTTTGTTTGTTGTTACTGTGTGAAACCGTAGAGGAGATAACGCACGTATGGCGAGACGGATATGGAATGGCAGTTGGAGGAGGACGTTCTTCCCTAGTACGACACCGTATTCTCACCTTCGTCGCTCCCATTATAGTGATTAGTAAATTTCATCCACCGTCACTGAGCTTTCAGCAAAATCTCAATTGAGTTGCTAAATTTTAATTTATCTTAATTATGTCACTTAACTTCAATAATTTCAAATTAATCACGATGTCACATTCTGCCACCTAACATCTCGAATTGGCTAGAAAAGCTTCTCGCAATCATATTATAGTCCATCTTTTATGTAATCAATATGTGGCCGCCTAAAATGGTAAATGGAGGTTATAATATGATCTTTTGATAAAAATGTTAAAAAGGATTTTTTTTTATTGAGCAATTTTTATTAATTTGAGAGACGATACATGATTGAAATTTGATTCTTAGTAGATTTTGATAGAAATTTTTAAATGTGTGGTTAAAAAGCTGTGTAATCCATTGAAGATGTAGTTAATATTTATTATTTGATTTTGATTTGGATAAAAATCAGATTTTAAATTTTAATCCGAACCAAATATGGACTAAATTAAAATTGAGACAAATTAAAATTTATGGATCTTGTTGAGAATTTGCTCGAAGTTTGATTACCTCTGCTATGTCATATGACCAAAACATACATCACACAAAAAGAGGGAGTTAACTTAAGAGTGTGTGTAACTTCAAGTATGGAACTTGCATTAAAGAAAATAAGTTCCAGGCATATTTGTTTTTTATAAAATTTTGTTTTTAGAAAGTATGAATGGCTTAGAAAGTAAAAACTTACATTTCCACGAAGAAAATGTTTTTCTTATTTTTAAGGAAAATATGGTTGCGTTGCCAACTTTTATAAAATATTTTGAATAGAAAAAAAATGTTAATTAAACACTCCAAAAATATAAATTTGGATAGAAAATGACATTCTCCGTTGAAAATAAAGTCAATTAGACACATTCTAAGCACATCATCCAAAAACTCTTTATTTATAAAGAGCATCATATACATTATAGAAAACATCTTTAAATTTTAATGAGTCAATATTTTTATACACTCCAACAATATTCTTTATTTTGGTTCTTCATTTTTATTTTCTCAACAAACATTTATTGATTTCTCCTCAACACGCCCTGAACCAAGGATTAGGGCATGACCCTCCGTCCATAAAGCGATGCCTCCACAAAACAGATAATACAAGTCGTAACATATTTTATTCCACTTAATATTTTATGTCAACGACCAATTAATTTGAGAGTTAATGGAATGCACATGTAATGCCTCATCACTTTGTTAACAAATTTTCACGTCTTAGATTACTCACTAAACTTTGAAAAACGTTTTCAATTGCCCAATGAATTTTGAGGTGGTCAAATATTGACCACTAAACCTATAATAAAGTGGATAAACGAGTTCAAGTTGTTGATCTTACGATAAACAATTACTCAATTACACCGCTCGATAGCGAGATTGTCGCTCGAGCAGCAATCTTATTCGAATTTTGAACAGTTTTGTTTTTGGCAGATTTTTTTTCCTATTTTATCTCAAATACTCCATTATTGTATATAATTAATTAGCCAAACTCTACCACATATTAGACTCTTGTACTACATATATGAGAAATAAATCTCTGGAAAAATCAATCATTACATTTTACAAAAAAATTTGTAATCCTCCATTGTAAATATAAATAAATTATCCTCTTATGCCCTGTGATATATTTTTACCACGTAAATTTCGTGTTTTTATTTGATTTTCATATTGCCATATTATTTTCGCTTCTTTATTTACTAATGAGTGGTATCAATTCTGTACATAATTCTTAACATAGAGGAGATGTAACAATATTCCTTGCAAGGAGAAAAAAAATTAGTTTCAAATAATTGGGAAAATAACTAAAAGTAAGACGTTTCAATGACAAGAATAAAATTACCTTCCAATAAATTGCAAAAAAATAAAGTTAAAACGCCATTCAAAGAAAAATGTATATGCATGGTGCGCTTTTCTTTTTATTGTTTTGATGGATTTATACCAAAGAGTAGTTTTAAAAATTTAACATAGATGAATTGATTACGTGAAAACAAAGAGACATTTCCGTGTGTAACTAGCAACAATACATCCCAATCTAACAAACCACAGGAATGATGAATGGAAAACTCCCCCCAGAACAAAGCCCCAAAACCAACAACTCACTACTAAACAGTTCAAACATTGAAAACCTAATGCTTCAAGAAAGATAATTTAGATTGAAAAAATGGGGGGAAATTTCATATATAGGAGGTATATGAAACTTCCCGAAACGACAAATTAAATAAATGACTCCAATTCTTTCCATTTTAGAAAACCAAAAATGAACAGAAAGGGAACTAGAACCATAAGAAGAACAGGCATCAGCAAGAGTGCAAAAGTTTAGACCAGCATGTAAGCCAAAATAACTAAACAACACATAACAAAGAAACAATTTATCAGAAGATAACTGAAAATTACCATACAGTGAAAATAACACATTTCAATTCCAAAAGTACTGAAAGGAAAAATCTAAATAGGCTAAATAGCATGTAATAACTGTAAATGGAAGGAAAAACAAGAAACAGGGTGCAACAACCATCAGCCACGAAAAAAATAGAAACACATGCATACAACTAACTAGCGTCCAAGCCAGAATGACCAAAACAAAGAGAATGTTAGAGAACAGTCAGCAAAATAACTCAATTTCAGAATTCAAGTTAACCTCTTCCAAAAGAATAGGGAAGAAAAAAAAAAGCATTATCTTAAAAGGAAGGTAATAAAATCCATATTTCAGAAAGCACAACACAAAAATGTCATGCACATAGAACACAATCAATATGCATGCATATCAAAGTAGCCAAAGCACTAGCAAACACACAATAGAGTCAAGTGCAATAACCATCAGTATATGTATACATATGAAATACATATAATAAGCAACCTCCCACGCCTCGAAAAGAGAAAATCTTAACAGTTAGTTTTTAAAGACTAGTACTAGTTGGGATGGTGACAATAGTGATGCTGGAGACATTGCACTATGAGAATGTCTTGCAAAAAACGTACCTTTTTGAGGGAGAAGTTTCTAAGCTTACTGCCAATGCACTTTGACATGGAGGAAGGACTCTGTTTTCATGATGGCTTTGACAAGGGTTCAAGTCTCAATTAGATTCTTATCATTTTGCTCTGAACTATGTTGCTTACAGTTCATTTTCCTCTTTCTCTAAATATGCTAAAATCTTTATGGACAAAAATGATAAATGAATGATCAACTTGTTTTCTCCTCAAATTAATATAATGTCACCAATTAACGTAGATATAAAGATTCAAGATCCAGAGTCCGTTGCATAAAAAATTAGAGACAGTATATCACCATAATTATGCATAACCAAACCCAAAAATATTAAGTGTACCGTCAATCATTGCACCTCAATGCAATTAATTAGTTACTTTATATGGGGTGATGATACATTACTGCTAGTGATACATGGTGCTCTATAACGAAGCTATTTTATTCAAGTTCCGCGATTGCTTAGTTCTGGATCTTCTGGATCTCTCATTATTTTATCTACTGAATGATCAACTATGTGATAGAACATCAAACGAACCAATGTGTCATGCCATCATCAATAAGAAAAGCGCACAGTAATTTTCCAGTTCTTCAGCACCTCATATTTGTGAAGTTCTTCCCACCAACAATCATAATTTGTTCATCTCTTCTGATTTCCTAAAAATTGAGAGGGATAAGACAAGGAAGCTTCAAGCACATGCATTTTTAAGCAACACAGCTCAAAACCTCGAGTGAACCCAAAATGTCGAAGAAATGATGCAAATTGCAATGTAGAAAGAGAAAATCCTCCCCTAGCTTCTCTTTTTATTTTATTCGGAATACAAATAAGCCCCTGTTTGATCCACATTCTTCTCAAATTCATTCTTTCAAAACTCATTTTCACCACACATTCTTATATAAAATAATATTTCATGCAAATCCAAAACTTTTTCCCTTTTTAACCATATTTTTCATCATATCACACCATAAAATGCATTTTTTTTCAATAATGTGCATCAGACACCCCCTAAATATCAGTTCATTAATTGATACAACTTTTAAACATCCAAGTGATATGAGTTGTGAATTTCCCCGATCTAAATGTAAAGTTTCATCACATTTAAGCGACTCAAAGAAACTGCAAAAACACATAGCCCCTGTTTGACACGGATCAAAATCTAGAGTTAATCTAAATCAAAATCAACAATGAATTTTAACCATATATTTCATAGGACCCACAACTTTTGAACTACACGTCATTAATTTTTTTTTAATTCAAATTTGTTAAAAATCTGATTTTAATTCCCATCAAACAGGGGCATATAAAGTTTTAGTACTTGAAGTCGCGTGAGTACAAATTGACCTGTTGTATATTGATTGCATAAATGCAAAATTGATAAACTGCCTATTCTTAGATAGAATTTCCTGTTCTTATTGGTATTGTACGGTTTAAAACTAAGTCACATAGGTTAAATGACATGTCTATCTGTATTCTAGTACTCTCATTTGAATTGACATGGAATTTTATGTGAGATATGAAAAAGTGAATGTTATGTGCGACACTAAATTGTTTCTGCCTTGAACTACAACAAAGAATCCTATGTCAGTTTTTTTGCTACATTAATAGTATTAGAAACTAAGCCCTCGTCTGAGCCCCATTTTTGTAAGATAATGTATTTTGGAGTAGTATTTTTTGGAGAATGTGAAGTTAAAAAATACGGAAAATTTTCGATTTACGTGTAATATTATTTTATGAAAGAATGTCTAGTTAAAGATGAATTTTTTTTTAAAAAATGAGTTTTTGAAAAAATGGGGTACAAACATAGGCTAAATAATAAATTAGAAAAGACCGTTATTTATGCACATCTCAAAAAGGAACTTGGAGCATTAAATTGCAGAAAATAATTAATATTACTTCCAAGTATAAGTGTGTAACTATGAGAGATAAATGCAGAAATATTTATGCTTGGAAGTAAATCACAAGATGTGTTCTCCCTCGAAGCTTCATTAGAACACAATGGGTTTCCATTCCTTTACATTTAATGGAACAATTTCGTGGGATTTGAATTTTGGCAAGTTTCCTGAATAGCTAAAGAGAAAAAAAGTACCAACTACATAGGTGGAAAATTCTAATGTTAAAAACATGTGCTATTCTTTTTCTAATTTACAGTTGGGCATCTATACTTTGTTAATTCTGCATAATCAGCTAGCTCATTACCTTGAATGAAATTGATTTACATTAGATTATAGATAATATTATGTCACGCAATAATTTATTTTATTTTTTCCTTTTTCAAATTACCAAATGACAGAAAATCGTAATGGTTGTAATGCCAAGTTTTCACATTGATTACCTGCTTGGGCAAATTTACTTCTAGAAACAGAAACTCAAGGTCAAAATTTCCTACGTATTATTTCAGGGACTACGTTTTGTTTTCGTTGCTAGATTGAAAATTGATTCAGATTTATTTACTTGTTCAAATTTCTATAGTTTACAATTCCACCTGGCCAAAATTATATTTTGTAGGCTAACTCCTTTAGGACAAAAATTAAACACATGCAAGTTAAAAAGCTCCAATCATTCAACTATAGAACACTTGACAAGTTGAAAACACACACACAATGACCAGTGACATACTTGTGCACTGTAAAAGTGCCATATGAAGCATTTAATATTAGAAAAGTAGAAGTTCAAGTGCATGGGTATGAACAAGAAATACAATTGAAAGCATGATAAGCATGAACAGGGAAATGTTAGAGAACTACATTCTAAACATGACAAATCTACTCTACAGAAAAAACAGATAAAAGATCATCTTTTTCTAACTACAGTAGTAAAACTTAAAGCCTATTGAACATGCAATAAGCATATTGGGGTCCATGGTTACATGGAACAAAGTGAGCATAAATACAAAGACATCGCAAAATAATATATGTGCACCTTGATCTCTAGGCAATCTTTTCTCTTCAAGTTGTATCATAAACTGGCTCTAAAGATGCATCCAGTGATGGAAAAAAGAATTTCTTCACACATTTGCATCTCTTACAAGTGCATTTATAGAAGTGCAATGACAAAATATCAAATCAGGAGGAACGATCATTATAATCTGAATACCCAAAACAAAAGTGAAGAAGTTAAAGAACATAATAAGACCAATAAGTGCAGACACTTAAATGTAACTGCTTTCAAGTAACCAGCAAATAAAAATAGTTCAATTACTATAAAAGGGTTCTGGCCAATAGAAACTCTCTGGCTCTTATTTCTTGATCGATTGATAATTTCCTTAAATAACTCTCAGTCTTCTGTTTAAAAAAATAAAACCATTGAAGAAACCTTTCAATTTATGCACCTAATTGCTTTTGATTTTCCTTTAACCAACTGTGAATCCCTTCAACAACAAAAAATATGTATCGCTACGTTGTAGTTAAATGTGATTGAACAAAGAAAGTGGTATCAGTCATAAACGCCTCTTTCTAGAGGCCATGTTGATCAGTCCATAAAGTTTGTCTGGTTCTCAATCAATGCCTTCTTTACCGAGAAACAACACTTGTAAGAAAATTATAATCATCCCCACTGTAGGAACACAAGCACCAAACCCCACCAAGCAATGTATCATTTTCGGTAACAACTCAATGCTGCATGAAACTCAAGAAATAAATAATCAAAATCCACCACGCAAATTAAGAAGTTTCAGTAAGAATAGGTGTAATACTCCATTAAAAGTTACCTACAGCTTGTTCCCCTCGGGCATCTTAAATTTTTTTGCAAGATATAAACATATAAATACAAAGAGAGTCTAAATGGTCTAATTTGGCTACATTACCATTTAATTTTTTAGGTAAATGCATTCGCTCACAGAATGCATATTTACCAAAGTAACAAATTCCATATTTAACTAAGGATAAAAAAAACAACAACATGCCAAAAACTACAAAAATGATACTGCAAAGGAAAAATTAGATAAATGAGCTCAGTGACAACCAACAAAAATATAATTACGATAGGAAAAAAAGAATATCTAGTGCGAATGCCCAAAATTAATGCTATATACCCAACGATAAGAATCCTAAACTAAGAATTAATGACTCCAGCGTAAACTGATCTAAAAGAAAAGAAAAACATTCTAGAGTCGAGGCTACATTTCATGGCAGCAAGATATTAGGTACCGCCTCAACTTAAGAAATACAAGGTCTCACAGATGCAATGAGGCTTTAATCGTATCTGTTCCTCGAAGACCTCAAGATGACCTTAACAAACATAAACCAGGGGTCCATGCTTAAAATAGACTAAACATTACTAGTGAAGTAAGTCTCATAGTTCCCGTAATCAGCGTAGTTCAACTAAACTGTCCCATACGAGAGCTTACAGCCACCCCTTAAGTTTAATACAAAATATCACCTAGCTAGATTAGAGAAATTAAGTGCCTATATAAGGGTAGTTTTCTTAAATGAAAAGGCTAGGGTAAATTAACCTAGGGTTGTGGTTTCCTTATTGGAAAAAGAACAACCTAAGATTAGACTAGGTATCGTAAAGAGAGGCTAGCTTGTGAAGAATGCCTAACTTTTCCAATGCTTTGGATACGATTCAATAAGGTTTCTAAAATTGAAGAGGTTTTCTACAACACCACCACTAAGTAGCACTTCTAAGGCTTCCTATGGTTCATGGAGATTCTTGGTCTACCTAGACGCCAATAAAATTAAGTTTTTACTCATCCACACATTGTAGAGGAGACGGTTCTTAACGTTGTCCACCAACGATATCAATACCTAAACTTGGAACTAGACCTAATATTACGACTACAACCTAAACAAGTGAACTTCGCATTTCATTCTGTGCAACGAGTGCACTGGATTAAGATTGTGCAAACCCAAAAGTGGTGCAGATAATGCAGCATATAATATAACATGTATGTAACATGCAATAGGAAGAAGATCAAATAAGAAAGGTTCAGAGAAAATGGAGACAAGGATTGAGAAATGCAGCACTTCATGTAGTAGGAAACCTTTTTCGAAAATTACAGTCAGTCTTTAAGAATCTTGGCACATGTATGAATAAATCGTTAGTCTTTCATGTGAACAACACAAGCCTCTCCACATCCCTTTCACCAAACGTGTTCGTGTTGAATTCCTGAGGGAAATTTAATCATACATCCAGTGTTTATTTATGTACATCACTGGAGACTAATTTAGGTATCAGAATAAGCCATTTGCACTCAATTGCATATTTGAATTCCAAGATAGCACAAATCATTAAAGCTATGTTAAAAAAATGTATCTTCCTCCGTTGAGATACTTTGCACTCTGATTACATTCTTTATTGCCTCCTACATAATAGAGAATTTTCTTGCATGGAAAGACTATTTCATTCAATGCATATGTATAAACAAGCAGGAGAAAAGCTTTACTAATGCTGATAAACTGCAACATGAAAGATAAATTACATAAGCAACAAGAAACAATATCAAGATACACCAATCCAAATCCAAAGTATAACAAGGTAATTCTTAATGTTCAGCAACTAACGTTATTATACTGGTGAAAATTTTCATTTACTGCCTCCACTTGATTCCACCTTTACCTCCACCTTTGCTGCATCAACAGAAACAGTGTCCATCATGACCTTTGGGACAGAGAAACTGAAATCTGAGGTAGACAAATCCTTATACTCCGGATTTTCTTTCAGAAATGATGCAACTTCAGTACCTGCCCTCAATTTCCTACCATTGGGAGCAATATAGTAACAATCAAGTTTTGAAAAATCTTTCCTCAGAACCAATCCTCTATGGAATCCAGGAGGAGTTTTGGGCAGATTTGGCTTGTCAACAACCCATACACGTGAGTTATCATACTCCATATCAGCAGGATCATTGCAAGAGACGTTGGATTTTTTACTGCAGACAAATGGATCTTCAACAAATTTTCTTCTGATCTCCTCGTACTCTTCTTGGGTTGGAATTATCCTCCATTTGAGGCAATCCCGACATTGCACACTCCATACATTAATAGAGTTGCGAGGCGCAGCTGTGCGAGGCACCCCTGAACGCTGAAATAAGAATGATATAATTATGTAGGCAAAATTTCAGCAAATATATATATATATTTAATCTATTTTTTTCCTTTTCTTTTCTTTTTTTTTTTTGGGGGGG
>CAIGRP010035188.1:0-28031 GCA_903798385.1 Fraxinus cuspidata
TTTTTTTTTTTTTCCCTCTCTCAATTGTCGTGAAAATTGACTCAACGTGCGTAAGGGTTTATTGAAAGTTTGTTGTGCACACAGATACGAGGTAGTAACATATCAAAGAGGCCCGGGTAAATATCATTCTATTGATTTTTTAATGAAATTATCGCCACCTATCTTTCCAGAACTTATCGTAACTTCTTAGTTAGCCGTCATATTGTAACTGATCTTTCACGTAATCTTTAAATGGTATCCAAATTCGAAATGGTAAAATGGAAATTATGAAAATATAATTAAATTAAAAAAAAATTAAAAGCTAACATTTATATGGCAAACGCCGTGATAAGTTGGCATGCCATACATTGGTTAAATGAAAGATCTCTTGCATCATGATAGTCCAAGTAATTTTCATCAATTTAGATGACAGTCCAAGAGTTACGAAATTTAAAACCAAAATTAAATCTCACAAATCAAAATTTGATGATGCAATTGATATTTCAATGAAACTTCATCCCCACTGTGATTGAGCCAAGTCTATGTGATAATTACATGACATTGAATAATATATTAGTTTAAATATAAAGTCGTATGACTCATTTAATTGAGTCTATCATTTAAAGTCATGTAATTGACACGTAGACTAAAGCTCAACCTCAGTAAAGATGAATAACATTATTCTAAAAGCAACGTTGAAATTGAGCTTCGTGACATTGAGAAAAATTGTGTACCCTGAAAAAAACAGATGGGATGGGTTTCTTTAATGCTGATTATTACACACTTTCATTTGAAATAAACATACAACTAATGTGGAAATTCTGGCGGAAATTAACCTAACATGCAAAAAATGTGGAAGTACGAAAGTCATGTCGACGGAAGTAGACATTGCCATTGTTTTACTTGATTATATATATATATATATTTTTTTTGTTAAAAAAAAGGTTATTTAGTTTCCATGTAAAAAAATTAAAATTAATATAGAATAATGTTATCTAGCATTAATATAGATGGCCACACATGATAAGTCCAATTAAATGAATCATTTGACTTTATATTTCAATAAATCTATCATTTAATGATATTTATACGGGTGCTTAGCACCAGTAGGGATAAGTAGCATTTCCCTTCATAAATTCCGTGAGATCTATTTCTATTCATTTTAAGGAATTGCACAAGTGGCCCCTAACTTATGGAGTTGTTGAGCTAATAATTCCTAACCTTCAAAATTTGGCGTGAACATTACTAATCTTCCGTTGAATGAGTGCAATTGGTCCTTTTGCATGGTTTTCATCCAATTGACCGTTGAAAAGATCAAACATTTGATGAAATGACTAACGCGCCCACAGTTACATAAATAATAAAATAAAATAAGTGGAAAAAAAAACCTTACTAATATAAAACAAAGAAAATGATGGATCCATTTTTAGGGATGATAAAAATCGTAACATCTGTCCCACATTGCCCTGCACATTAGTAAGCGTGTTGTTGCCTTCAATTTTTCAAATCTATAACGAATATATATATTTTTCGTATTTTTTAATTTAAATCATATTAAAAATGAAGGTCATATTTAAATAAATAAAGAATAAACTGGTGGTTTAAATAATGATATTTAAACACCCCACCCCGTCTTAAGAATCCCAATAGGGCAGGGACGGAGAGGGCCATGCCTCATTGCCCTCCCTAGGCATTTTTGGAAATTTGATTTCTAGGATGAATTGTATTTTAAAAAAAATAATAATAATAAAATAAAATTTTAAAAATAATAATAAAATAAAATTTTTACACTTATTTATTAAATTAAAATTAAGAACATTTTATTCTTTTTATAAAGTATTTGACTTTTCAATGCTAGTTGAATGGAAACTATTCCAAAAGCACCAATTGTGCATATTAATTCAAGGACAGGGAAGTTTGCGCCAAGATTTGAATGTTAGGGACCAATCGCACAAAGACCCAAAGGTCAGGTACCATTTTCCAATTTACCAGTCCTCATTAATCGCATATAAATTGAAAGTTTGGGATCTTAAAAAAATAAAAAATTGAAACCTAAGTGATCCAAGAGGCAATGTTTGAGGACGGTGGCTGAAAATATACATAATTATAAATGGGTCGTCTGCACCACCAATCCAATGAAGAGCCCAACATTGTAGAAGTGGAAATTACAACCCACCACCAGAATTTTAAACTTTCCATTTCAAAATTAAGATATACAAGTTTTTATTTTAAAAATCAAATAATAAATAAATTATAAATATTAATAATTATATCACAAAATTAAATATACATATTCATTCCCCCCAATCACACACCAAAATCCTAATCATTTTTATCCTCTCAATTTTCTCTCCTCTCTAGTCGTCCCGCTAGCACCACCTCTCAAGTACCACGCTCAACCACCACACCCACGAAAAAAATTCCCAAATTTGCAGTTGTCGCCTCTATTGACGCCATCATCACCTCAACCATCAACACCACACCAAACGGATCAAGAGAAACAGAGGAGGTGGGAAACAGAAAAATAGATCGTCTTGTCCCTTCGGCGACACAACAACTCACAGCATCGATGATGCCGGGATATGGGGAAATTTATATAGAAATAACGGATATGGGAAAATGCAGGGATATGCTGCAGCGGTGAGCAATGGGATCTGGAAAAATTTGTGTTGCGCTGCGAGCAGTGGCATCGTGAGGTGATGGCGATTTTCGTGAGGTTGTAGGTGTGCTTATTATTTTTTGGGTTGTTTTTGTTGGTTATGTTTGCTCTTGGTGGTGGTCTTGGTGGTGATGTTGTCGGTGTCAGTGGTGGTTGCTGGTTGTGGTCGTCATGGAGTTAGTGGTGGTAATACGGCTTTTGTTGTGGATCTAATTTGTTTGTTTTTTGGGTGATTTTGTTGGATCTTGTTGGTGGCGGTGCTTGTTGTTGTGAGGTGGTGGAGTGATTTTGAAGTTGAAAATGATAGTTGTTGGAGGTGTTGGTACCATGGTGGATTGGGGTTGGGTGGGGTACATGGTGAAATTAAGAGGGTTTGTGACCAATTATTTGAGATTGTGATCAATACTTTGGATATGATATGACTAAGAAATAACATGTGATCGATAATTGGTAAAAATCCAGAGTTTTAGGGGGTAATTGGTTGTGGTTTGCAAATTGTGGTGGTGTTTATAGTTGGAAGTGGTGGTGGTGGTGGTGCTGGTTGGGTGGTGGTGGTGGTGATCGACGATAGCTATGATAATGTTGGTGGTTGATGGTGACAGTGACGGTGACGGTGATAGTGGTTGATGGCGATGGTGGTGTGTAGATGGTGTGAGATGAAGAGTGTTTGTGACTAATTATTTAGGAGTTTGTGGCCAACTACATGGTTGATTTGTGAACAAATATTATTAGTAGATTAGGATTGAGTAAGGGGGTGAAGTGTTTGGTGTATGTGACCAATTATTTGGTTATTTGTGACCAAACATTTAATTGTGACCTAAAAATTCGATAATTCGTGATTGAAAAATAATTTGTGACCAACTAATTTGAAAATATGTGATCGTTAAATAAGTTTGTGACCAATAGATAAATTTTGTGACCTATAATATTTTAATTTGTGACTAATTAATTTGTTAATTTTTTATCAATAAATAAGTTGTGATCTATAAGTATGTAATTGTGACCATTAATTGTATAACCGTGACTTTAATATATTTAATTAATAAAATATTTTTTAATTATTTAATTATCACTTGAGATTTGGAAATTTGAACTTATTGTCTGAGTTTTGAATTGACATATACTTTACACCTGATATATGAATTTTCTCCCACAAAACAATTCAAAAAAATAAAAAAATGTGTATAGTTGTGAAGTGGTGATCTATAAATACACACATTTTTAGCCCTTGTTTGACAATAATTATTTGAATTTTTTTATATCCTCGTTTTCAACGACATTCACACAATAAAATACTCTGCACGTAAACTCAGAATATTTTTCTACATTTTAATCACACATTTTTCGAAAATCACTATTTAAAACTTTATTTTTTAAAAATAATGGTTGACAAATAGGGACTAAATTATTAGATTTTGTGGGAAGGAGAGACATTAAGCACCTGTTAAAATTAGGTAAAGTTTCCTAGTTGAAGGGGAGAGATCGAAAAATATCATAACGAGCCTTTGTAGAAAAAGAGGCGATCTCTCGACCTTATCTATCAATATTTATTTCCAAATATCATCCCCTTGTCAAAGACTCAAAGTTTTCCATGTGTTTTAGCATGGCATTGTACAAAGTTCCCTCTATTTATTTATTTATTCATGATTATATGATTGGTGAAAGAGACAGAAAAATGGTATCGTTCCTTAAGAAATTAATTTAGCATACAAATGGTCAAGCTTGGTATATTGTATTAGATCGTATAAAGATTTTAGAATAATTAAATTTGGAAGATAAAGAACGTTTTAAACAAGATAAGATGACTAGTACAAATTATTTTTTTACTAAAACACCAAAGAATATTTTCTATCGTAATACCACTTACTAATACTACGTATATTTTATTTTATTTTATTTGTACGGTCTAGTAATGTGCAGGCAGTCTGTTTATCAACTTTCTAAAATCTGCAGCTAACGTGCACACAAGCAATATAAAGGCAGTTGGGCTTTTACATATGATGAATACTAAACTAAAAAAGGGAAGGCCGACCAATCACAAATAAAATATCCCTTCAGACAGTTGAAAATTTTCCATTTAATGGTATAGCAATTCTCAAACAATTCAAGACGTGAAAACCACCCCTAAAAACTCTCTATTCTTTACACAAGGCAGGTGCAAACAACCCTTCCAACATCCTCAAAAACCCCACTTTAGCGTTTTCGTTTTCGTGCAACCTAAATCAATCAACAAGCTATGAAATTGAGAACTCCGTCCAAGCTTTTCAACAGTGCCAAAAAAAAAAAAAACTAAAACTAAAACTCTTCAAATTCAAACTCCAAAAGCCCGTCTTCATAACATCTCTTTGGTTACGTCGTAAAAAATCGAAAACCACCAACACGAGTCGTCTAGCAAAGTTTGTTCACTTTTTCGTTTGTTTAGACAAACACGAGAGACATCCGATCAAGTGACGGAGCTCATGAGTTTTTCAGATGATGGACATCATAAGGCACCCCATCCAGCCATCCTTCCCCTTTCACCCCAGCATATATTAAAATGAGAGGATATTATAAAAGGGAAGTCTGCGATGAAGATAATTTTGAAGATGCATGTAGGAGTTTTGAGAATTATTTGATAGAAGTGAAGAAGGGAAAAATTGAGGGATTTAAAGGACGTTGAAGAGCTTCTTCACCGAAGGAAGAACCATAGATGTACTATTTTTACTGATTTGGTATGTTGATTCTATGGGGAGCTATGCAAGGATTTATTTTCCAATAGCCTTGACGATGGTGTTAAAACATCAAGGAACCTATGAAGCGCGTCTAAGAGACATACATGATTGTGTACGAATAGAATATTATATGTAATTTTCCAAAAAAAAAAATAAGGGTTCTCATCAAGTTAGATAGAACTTGCAATGCCGTAAGAGTGTCATCTTATATAATCGGAATTCAATATTCATTACGTTATTTTATTTTTTATACTTCTAATGTCATGTCATATTAAATTGCTAGATTTTTGTTGATATATGTTTCCTCGAGCATTCTTGCTAAGTAAATTAACTAAAACAATAGTATTTTCGTCGCTTGAATGAATAATGTACATAGTAATCTAGTCCATGTTTGATTTATCTAAAAATTGATAGAATTTTAAGTCAAAGTCAACAATTAATTTTAATCAGATATTTTGTGAGATCCACGAGTTTTATCAACTTTTCAACCGCATATTTCATCAATTTCTATCAAAATTTACTCTAAATCTAATTTTTTTTTTATAGCAAAACCAAGCATTGGCTTAATTGTAAGAAAAAATGTTAAATCTAGTACAAGTAGCAAAACCCGAATAAAATTTGTCCAATAAAGAAAATATAGTCAAACAACACGTAAAAAAATAAACTTTTTTAGAAATTTACAAATTATAAATGCCTCTTGCCCAAACTCAATAAGCTATTCAATCTGATCATCGATGCAAAGAGAACAATTCTACGAGCGTAGCAAAAATAATGTTATTTATATAGAGACCAAAATGTTGAAATTTTTGAGAAGGAAATTTCATTCGGTAATGATAACTATAAAGACAATATTCTTGACCAACTTTCCTCTCGTCTCCATCCCTTTCTGAACATAAACCCTAGATTTAAATTAGCTTCAAATTTAACCGTTTCTTTTACTGATTAATTAATTAAGAAGCACTGAAACTTCCCCTTTTCCTAATTATTTTAATCTATTTTTGATTGCTTCAGTAATCACAAATAAATACGAAATTTTATTGAAAAAAATGATGGGTTCAGAGAACAATCACTCAAGCAGAGAACAGATGGAAACCTTAATTCTCAACGAAGACGACGGCAGCAAGTACGATGTTTCGAGCTCCATATCCTATTCCAATTACCGCAGTGCAATGACTACACTGTCCTCCTCCGGTCACCCTCTGTTGACCCCGCCGTCCATTGCCACCACCCATACAGTGTCGGATCCGCTGTTATTTCCCTCTCACGATTCCATCCCTGAATCCCTTTCCTACGCTGATGTCATTATCAGTCCCCTTGATGATAGTCCCACTGTCTCCTCCTCCGACGGAGCCGGTGGGAGCGGTGAAATACACGACGAATTAAGGGTTTCGCCAAGGTCCCAGCTGGAAGGCTCGGAGTATTTGAGAATCACGGTTTCTGATCCAAAAAAAGAGGTTGACTCCTCTAACTCAATTGTTCGGGGTGGCAACAGTTATGTTACGTATTTGATCACGACTAATACGAATATTCAGGAGTATGGAGAGTCGGATGTAAGAGTCCGGAGGCGGTTTAGGGATGTTGTTACGCTTTCTGATCGCCTGGGTGAAGGCTATAGAGGATATTTTGTTCCGCTACGGCCTGATAAAAGTGTGGTGGAGAGCCAGGTGATGCAAAAGCAAGAGTTTGTGGAACAGAGGAGAGTTGCTTTGGAGAAGTACTTGAGGAGGCTTGCAATGCACCCTGTGATTAAGAAGAGCGATGAGTTGAAGGAGTTTCTAACAGTGGAAGGGAGGATGCCTCTGTCAGCAAGAACTGATGCGGCATCAAAGGTGCTTCATGGGGTGGTGAGGCTGCCAAAGCAGCTGCTGGGGGAGTCAAGGAGTGTAGTTGAGTCACAGGATGCCGTGGAGCCAGCCACGGGCAGAAGGGATTTTCTGAGGCTGTTTAAGGAGTTGAAGCAGTCAGTTGTGTATGATTGGGGTAGGTCAAGGCCTCCCATGGAGGAGGAGGATAAAGAATTCTTGGAGAAGAAGGAGAAGTTACATGATCTCGAGCAGCAACTTACTAATGCTTCTAAACAGGTTTCATCAACATTCTGCCACTGATTCCAGTACTATTATCATGCATGTTCTATATTGTTATTCACGCATACTTGCTCTCTGAATGCCAAATGTTAGAATAGCTAATCTGCTGATAAATTCGATTTTGAATTCTTAAAATTTTTTATGGCATTGCACTTGGAAGCTTAATTGGTTTTTTTAAACTGTTAGGCGGAGTCACTGGTTAAAGCACAGCAAGATATGGGGGATACAATGGGAGAGTTGGGACTAGCATTTATTAAGTTGACTAAGTTTGAGAATGAACATGCCATATTGAATACTCAAAGAGCGAGGGCTGCTGACATGAAAAATGTTGCAACTGCTGCTATCAAAGCAGGCAGATTGTATCGAGCATTAAATGCACAGACCATGAAGCATTTGGTAAGTGCTGCACTGTTGTTGTGGGTCATTATTGTGTGATAAGTTGAACTGCTACTGTTTATCAAACTTCCAGTTGGGGCTAGCTTAGTAGTGAAGGTGAGCCAGTCCTTGGGACTCAGATGTCTCAGATTATATTCCCACCGACACGTTGGTTGTTTGTCTATAATATACTGGCCTTTCCCCCATTAAATTGGCTTGTCGTTACATGCTTGTTTGTAAATGTGTTGATTTTCTTATCTTGATCCTTCGCCCATAATAATAATATGCCACAAGAGTGCTGTTGTGTACTCACTGTTTCACCCAACAAATAACCATATTGGGGGGGGGGGGGGGGGGAGGGGGGGGTGGGGGGGGGGGGGGTTTCATTGAACCAAATAATGTATGTCATTAGTACAAAAGTTACAATTTGTTTCTATATTCTAGCAAATTGTTTTGCTCAAGAAGAAATAAAGACAAGGGATCGCAGTTTTTCTTTTAATGAAATGTTTATTGTGTAAAGGGTTAAAACTTATTTCTAGATTCTGGCGATAATCTTTAAACTTTGGCTTTTATATTTATGGAAGAAGATACTCCTTTCACTAACATGCTAACAGATCACTTTGTGTAATTTCAGGATACATTGCATGATTATATGGGGCAGATTTTAGCTGTACATAGTGCATTCTCTGATCGTTCTAGTGCTTTGTTGACAATACAAACTCTTACATCAGAACTGTCTTCCTTGAATTCAAAACAAGAATCTGCATCATCCAAAACTTTTGCTGGTGACAACTCTAGGACTCGCAAATTAGAAGAGCTAAAAGAATCCATTAGGGTCACAGAGGATGCTAAAAGCCTTGCAATCAGAGATTATGAACGAATCAAGGTATGAAATATCAGACTATAGCTGACGGAAACTTGGACTAGATTCTTTGAACATATCAGTTTCTTTGGTGAATGCTATTTGGCTACTATTTACCTTGCGTTCGTCTGTATTGTTCTCGAGTATCTTAAACCCTGAATGACTATTCCATTTCTTCTTGGTTGCTAAATGATTACATTGCAATTTCAGAAACTGCTATGCTTTAGCAATTAACAAATTCAGCTCAAGATGCATTTACTTTTACGTTTTAAACACTTGGAATTAGCTAGAGGACTTGTTTCACCTTCCGGTGATAGAATAATCATTTAGTCTATTATTGTTACGAATCTTTCTATATTTAGTGTTGTTATTTTTTAAATATTGGTTACCATGAATTCTCTGAATGTGTTAACCTTTGTTCTTGAGTGCTTATCTAATGATCATTTATCCACACAAAAGCAAAAATATGAATTTCCGATCACCTATAGAACTTTATTATGCTGCTTAATTTATAAAGAGAATGATTTGTGAAAGAACTTTGGTTTTCACTATAAGAATTAACAAGAAGGAATGTTACTCTGGGACGCAAAATGTGTTCCCAATGTTTTGAAGTGTTTAGTTGGGTACCAAGACGTAAGCCTCTAAAAGAATATAAAAATTTAAAAAAATGCTGATAATAAACCATAAGTCATCTTAGAAAGTCTATTAATTTAACAAATTAACAAAGTTAAAAGTCTAACTTGCCAAAAACATAAAACAGATCAATAAAATAACAAATAGCCCTTGTTTCATCCCCTTTATTTCCAAATTACATTTTTCTCTCTTCTTTTCATAAAATAATATTACACGCAAACCCAAAAAACTTCCTTATTTTTTAACCAAACATTCTACATCAATCAACTATTTCAAAATGCATTCTTCAATAAAAATGGGACTCAAATAGGCTTATAGTAAGTTCTCAAATTAGTAAAGTAACAAAGTTATCGCTACTTAATAGAATCTTTAAGAGAATCATCACCATAGTTGATTCCCCTATCAACCTCTTCCATATCATTATTATCATCCTCCACTTGCAATGTGTCATCCAATTTCCTTTCCATGTATAGACCGTGAAAAAAAAAAATTTTTTAAAAATCGTAAAACATTCTAGGTTATAAACAATGGTCCAAAAAGTTAAAGCCATTAAATGTCGGAAAATGCAAGACAAACTGGCGTACGCTTTAGTTCAGCATTAGGCGTAAGCCTCAATGAATCAAGCCATAAGCCGCACAAATGGCATTTAAGGCGTTTTATAAAAGCCTCACTTGAGGATGGATTTAAGGCGTAAGCCTCAAGTAGTCATTTTAGCAATGTGTGTTCCCATGACATGACTGGAAATTTATGAAACCTATCTGCTTTTTTCTTTTGTTTTGCACTACTGGGGGCATTAGGTTGAATTCGATATGGAGGAAAGGGAGACAAAGATGCACTAGAACTTCCTCCATTACGTCTCAAATAGTCTTTTTAGCAATGTGTGTTCCCACGACATGACTGGGGAAATTTATGAAACCTATCTGCTTGTTTCTTTTGCTTTGCACCACTGGTAGCATTAGGTTGAATTTGATATGGATTGAAGGAGATAAAGATGCACTAGAACTTCCTCCCTCTTCTCTTCCCCCTCCTGCCTTTATCCTTCATCTTTTTCCTTGCATATTCAGAATATGGAGAAAACTACTGTCAATCATTGATTTTGCTATTGATGCGCAACTCAGTTTTGTCTCTGGTTATGTTCGGTAGATTGATTGATATTGATGTAGGGGGGAAAATACTGATGGGTTAATAGTGTGATTGCAGGAAAATAATAGAAGTGAAATGAAGAGGCTAGATAGCGAAAGGCAGGCTGACTTTGTTAACATGTTGAAAGGATTTGTTACTAATCAGGTACTTTCCTCTTTGAAGCTATATTGCTAGCACGTGCTGCTGCTGAAAACTATTACTTATTCATGATGTGAGATTTTTGCGTTAACTTAGCATAGCAAATATAATATTGAAAAACTGAGATTTGTGCTGTTTTTTTACTGAGAGGGCTAATCTCATGCCAGTTATGCATGATTCTTCATCTTCTTGAATGATGACATTCTACGCTCATGATGCTCTAGTCAATTTAGGCTTGTTATTTATATTTCGCTAAAAACTTCAAAAGATAATGGAGGCAAAGATAAAGAACCATTTTCAATCTCCGGGATGCAGTTAATAACTTTGCTGACATCTCCAATGTCCACGAGTTTGGAGATGGATATTGAAGGCTAATCCTTCTGGATTTTCTTTTCATGGAGATATTCCAATATCCATGAAACCTTATGGATATCTCTTTCTTCAATATAATTTTTACTTTTGCCTTTTTTTTCCACGAAATATCTAAAGAAATTCATGTCATAAGACGTGACTAGGTATTGCATTGGTTTGCTCATCTCTTGCCACCCGCATCCTTTATCCAATCCTGGCTCGAGACTGGCTATTAAGTAACAGAGAGTTCCCCATGTAATCATATGGACAATAATGTAAATCATGGAAATATCATTGATTTCTTGCTAAGAATCTTCTATGATATTTCAATGTCACACTCACATCACACCCCAATTAATCTTCATGCATCATTTTAATCACGATGCTTCACACCCTGTCATGAATTCAAGTCCCAGAAAACCTATTCACTTTTTCATGTACTTATTATACAACCCCAGTTATCTTGTCTATATTCTTAGCCCCTTTCGTTACAATGACTCACCTGGCTATCTCCTTCTCTCTCATCAAGATGCCAGTACGAATGTGGAAGTGATTTGTGAGGATATATCTCATTGTAGGGGAGTTGTTTTGCTATAGTGATGGTAGTTTTTTGTGCTGTGATGGTGGTGGTGGTTGATAATGGAGGCACTTGCCTAAATTTCTGGTGATTTGGCATTCCATTGGTGGCAGTGGCTGCACGGTAGTAATAATTTTGACAAATAAGATTTGCACTAGGTGAGATGTTCTAGATGCTTAATATATTAGGTGATCTTATCCTACCGTCACATGCTATTTTTTCTCATAGTCCAACATGAACACTGGATGAGTTGTCTGCTCTTCCCAAACTGATCTAGGATCCTTGAAATGTTCATACTGTAGACTACAAATTAATCCGTTTTAATTCACCATTAAAATGAAGGATTCTCAAATGCCAGTGTCACTTTAAATTTTTTTTTTTATTTTTTTGTCTGAATTTACCTCTTCATCCCTTGTGCATTTTATTTGTCATGGTCGTTACAGGTGACATATACAGAGAGGATTGGAAATGAGTGGACTAAGGTTGAGGTGGAGACTAGTAGATATGCCAAAGAGAATGCGTAGAAGAAGCTGTATATTCAGATTTTATCATTTTCTTCCCTTTTTGATTTATGTGGAATTAGCAAAAAAGAACTAGGGTTCATAATAAGCATCATAATGAAAGTGAGTTCTAGATTTTCATCCTTCTATATTTTGCCAGTTATTCAAGAGGGTTTTACGTCCATCTCGGAGCTTATTTATAATGTTGTACCTTATTTTTTTCATCTTATCCAAAGATTCTGACGTTGGTTTCTTGAAGTTTTACTGAAAAAGAATAAAAAGTTAAAATTTTTTTTGAATTGATGATGGTTATTGGCAATAGTGTGATCACTTTCGAGCACTTTGACGTTTATGTATGTAAATTTCTTAAAATTTTAATTCCTGAAGAAATGAAATATTAGTTACCAAATGTTTTACTATCCGCCATGGTGCTTATTTTTCCCTTACCTCCTGTTGATTATAACGCCCCTGCATATGTTATAACTTGTATCTTGTGTTGTATTGCTCATATATGGTAGATAGCGGTGTCAAGGTGCCCGGGACCTATCTTGGCAGTCTAACTATAGGGCCCAGGGCCAAATAAGGGCTGGGCACACAATTTGAGCGTGCTGAACTGAACCCAAGTGATGATCTTAAATCCTACGTTGAATAAGGATGAAAATATAGATCAACATATAAGAATTTGAACTACTCCTCTTAATAAAGTTGATCTTTTTAATTGAAATCATAAGTCTTAATAGGCCCTACTTTGGATCTACGAGCAGCCCTATTATAATTTTTTTTTTTTAAAAAATAAATAGATGGGCGGTTGCTTGTATGAAATTGGGGTAATCTATTAAAATGAATTATAAATTACACACAATTTATGGTCATGGTCATATACTATTCATAAATAACATAAGGTCACAATCACAAAAATACAATTTATGTATCATAATTACATATTTAACTGCAAATCAAACATTTCTGTTACAAATTATTTATTGATCACGAATTATCCAATTAACTAATGACAATCACTCTGTCTTATCCCACCCGCTCCACCGGCACAACCTAAATCGTCGTCGCCGCCTCAAATCAACTACTACAACTACAACCACCACCTCCAACCACTGCCACAACCACCTGCACCTCAAATCCAACCAGACGCGTACAACTAGAAGCAATATGTTTTGTTATAAATATTTGATATTTTATCTCGTCGAGTGAAATGACCCTAACTCTCGCTGGACCAATGAAGTTCTATTACTGGTTACGCAGACGTTGCACCACAATTTCTTCTTCTCCCGCTACCATTCCCACCGGCCACTACCGCTATCGCCACTGAACCCATTAGTTGTACGAAATCGTGGCCACCCCTCTTTGGAATTCTATCATTTGATAATTTTTATGGTGTTGCAGCTGTGATTTATCCATTTGCAGAGCACGGAGCATATTTTGTCCTCTGTGTGATCCAATTGCAGTTGTGGTTGGGGTTTGAGTAAACGTAGTGGCTGGCGGTGGGTATTGAGGAAGAGGAGGAAGTGGTGGATGGCGGTGGTAGTCGGTGTTCATGGGGGTAGGGAATATGGAGATGGTTGGGGGTTTCGGGTGGAAATGGTGTTAGGGTTAGGATTTCTACTGTAGGTGGGGTGAAGTGCACCTGATTTTTGAAAGAAAATGAAAAGTTAAAAAATAAGAATAGATGTGATTTCCTCGAAAAAAAAAAATATGGCCAGCTTGGTTTGGCCCTATATTCAAAAGATTCTAAGGGCCAAGATGGTCTGGTTTGACTCCTTGCAGGTAGCTCTACACTACCTACTAGAATAATCGATAGCTTCTCCTCTCATTCTCTCACCCTGTTCACTGCCATCTGCAATAGTCGTTGACATGTCACAACCATGTAGTCACCTCAATACAACCTTATTGCATTCTACACAAGTTATCCTTATAAGCTTAGCCACCCTCCCAAACCTAGATTGGCACATGCCCCAGAAACTCGGGCCAGTGATGGCAACTGATGGTTTGTGTTTTAGCTGATGTTGACATGACCTTTATTTCCTTCAACTAGAGGCTGCATTTGTTGGATGGTTTTGTTTTTTATTTCCATATGAGATGCACACACTCGACACCTTTGTTGAAGATACTGTTGTTCAAACTAACGAATGATAGGATGATGGACTAGACTAGAGGTCGTCAATGACTGCCTGTCATCACTAGTGATTGACGACCATCTAGTGGTCGCCAACAATAATCTATAATAGCAAAATCATTGATTGGTGGAATTTGATCGTATAGGAATATTTTCAAAAATAGTTTGGCAGAATAAATTCTGCATGCACGTTAAATTTTTCATGAAAAATAAATTCGACATGCGCGAGATGAGATGGTTTGATATTGTTTACTAGTAGCTCCTATGCCGATACGAAAAATAAATATCAAGTGTAGCAGGTTTGCACTTGCGCAAAACCAAATTTCTACGGTGACCCACAACAATGATAGAAGGTGTTAAGCGATCGTCCTAACCCAACTCATAAAATTCTTTTTCAAAAATTATTCCCATTTCAAGTCTGGATAATAGATAGGCATGCTTCATTGGACTCATCAGGACGCCTGTAGGCATCAGTGAGATACGTGTTAGACTTCTAATCTGGTGCAGCCCTGCGAGTCTACAATCCAATGATAAGAGAAGTGCAAGACATACAGGAAAAGTGTTGCCAGAGTTTTTACAGATATCAGTTGACGGTTTTTTATTCGATCAAACTACACGTACACTAAGTTTTACATTAAGTTTGACATTCCTGTAAAGTATCATTTTTTTAGACATTGATATTCACAACACTTGAAACAGTCAATGACATATTTTGACAACACATGAAATGTCAAACTTGATGTACACAAAGTGTATACAACTAGTTTAATCTTTTTTGATTTGATAATGGCAGTGGGGGGGGGGGGGGGGCGAACTAGGGGATCTGGCAGCAATTCCCCTTTGATAATTTTGGATAGAGAGTTACTGTGGGTTTAGACTCCCAAAAGTAACAGAGGCGCTCAAAGATTTTCTTGGGTAGCTATATGCCATTTTATAATAAGTGGCATCGAAGTGTGACAAATCCTATCCAATGCCTCACACCAAACAAGTCTTCTTCCATATATTGCACCAAGCAACTTGCTGTTACCAACACAACACAATACAAATCCTAACAACTAAAAAAAATCAAGTATTTCAAACAAAACAAGGAGATATCCATTCTTTGTTGTATTTCATCAGAGATCTATAGCAACCAAGGTCGCAGAAGCAGACAATCAACATATGAAAACTTGATTTTTTTTTACAAAACAACCATTCAATCAAAAATGTACATGTGCATGCACACGTTGAAAAAAATATGGAACAACAACAAAGAAATGTACGTGCTAAAGATTCAAAGAATGTTACCATAAACAAGAAGAAAAACATTCAGACCGTTACCTTCACCACCACTGGTGCACAAGAACTCCGTTCTCTCTGAGAGACGAAAGCAATTCCAAGCATTGAACATATGTGTTCGAATACTTGGGACTCCTCTTTTCCGGGCAACATCTCTGCCATCTGTTGTAATGGCATTCAAGAAACATCTCATCGATCAAACAGATGGCTCCTGTCTCAATCAATCTTGGAACCAAATGGAACTCCGTCCCTTCCACGTCCATCTTCACAACCACATAATCCCTCTCTTTCACCACACTCTTCAACCACGCTGCAAAATCGAATCCTTGGATCTTATTGAAGACACTCACAAAATTACTGGAAGACTGCACAGCTTGATTCCTCCCTGTCCCTCGAACCCTTTTTCCATTCTTCAAACTAGCCTCTCGTTTGATCTCAAAAAACAATGTTTCGTTCCTTATCCAAGCTGCATACGGCAGAAGGGTCACCCCTCTCTTGAATCTATACTCGTCATGGAAAGTACTATTGGCCTCAATAGCATAAATTTCGAAGGGCTTTTCCTGTTTAGGATACCGTCTCTTAAACCAACTACCAATACTCAAACCATAACTCTTTGCTCCAACGGCCACATACCTGTATTGATTCTTAAAGCTTATATCAACCATGGATGGCAGATATTTCACATTCTTTATATTCCTTCTGAATGTAATCCAAGGTTTCAATGGCTCTTCTCTAATTAATGGCTCTGCATTTTTTATCAATTTATGCTTATAGCTTGGAACAGAGCATTTACTCACTGAATCACCATTCAAGAACTGTTCATTTTCGTTGAATCTGAAAACCCCTTTTTCTTTCTTGAAGATGATTTCATGAATCAATGGAGATGATGAATCGAAACCATCAACTTCGCTCGATTTAATCATTGTAAAAGAATCGAATAATTGAAGCAAAGAAGCGAAACTGTACCCATCATTGGCTGATTCCGTATGGATAACGAAGAAACCGCCACGCTTTAGGGTCCTGTAAACTTCCGAAGCAAACTCCACCGGCTTCGCCGCCTCATCCAGCCCGGCGGTACTTGAAAACACGAAACCAAATGTCTGATTCTTGAATCGTATAAACGGCCGAGACGATTTCTTCAATGAAATCCCAGCAGAATTGAACACTCCAATCTCTTTCAACGCAATAATTTCTTCCCCTGCAATACCCCCAATGCAGAGAGATTTTGAATTTAGCGATAGGAAGCCTTGAGCAATTAGGTCTAGGAAAATGGAGGAATAATAGGTTTTCAGGCGGGCGGAAGGAACGGCAGAGACGACAGCGGTGGCTGAGGTGATAGTGGTGGACGTTGCGATATTGGATTTGATGGACTGAGGGAAGAAGCAGAAGTCAAGGGATTCACAAGATCGGCCCTTGACGGTGATGACGTAAGCCAAACGAGCGAGGAGCACGAGAACACCGAAAGAGAGGAGGCGCACCAAAACATTGCTCAGAAGGAGGTTGGGGGGCTTCGGTGTGGGCGTCTCCATTGTGCATTTCAGTGTGGAAGCAAATTATCTAGAGGGTAATGTAAAGAATTGTTGATTCTTGAAAGAATGGAAATTGGCGCCAAGAGAAGGGCGCGCTTTGAAAATTGAAGTAGGAAAGAAGGGTATATTTGGAATCGGAGATTTATTACTGAATGGCAGGACAATGAGATGGTAACTGGCCGAGCCGATTCGCTTGTAAATTTTGGGGTCGGCTTGCCTATTAATGGAGGGAGCCTAGTCGAGTTGTTTATCCCGTAATTTTTTTATTTTTTAAAATCAATGTCTTATTTTTGACGTTTGAAAAAAGAAAAAAAATTAAATATGAATTTCAAATTCAGGGGGCCAACTTGATAGCATAATTTGATTTGATGGAACTTGTGAATATGATGCAAAGCAACCACTGACTACAATCATGCTACATTGTACATCAAATTTGACATTACAGGAATTTACTTACTTTTTTGCATTGATTTTAACAACAGTTTTTCAATCAATGATTATATTTTCTACAAATAAGAAGAATGTCAACAAGAAATGTACGAGAAGTATAATTCAATTACATATTGCAGTCACTTTGACAAGCCACAGATGGACATGTGAGCTGGCGAGAGACACAAATTTTTTGGCCAAGCATGCCTATGAATCGAGCAGGCTAGAGGCTCATGCCCGTTGTCCTAACTTGTTGGGTGTACATAGCTGACAAGTTATAGGCTATAAATTCAAAGTAATTTTCAAAGATTGCTTCTTTTACTAACAAGACTATGTTTTTCAAAACGTATATTGTCATCCGACTCCCAAAAACATACTTTTTTTATGGTTGGAATGCAGAAAACCATATTAACCCATTTTAAAGTTGTCCAAAATAAAACTATAGAAAAAAGATTCTTTTATCTTCAAAATTTATTACTTTAAAAATGAAGTATAAACGTCTAGGCACATTGTTTGATGCAAGATGCTATGTTTTAAACGTGAGTTGCTTCTATAATAGTTTAAACTTCTAGATAAATAAATTAGACCGAGAGAAATTTAAAGAGAAATGGGGGCAATGGCACCATCACTCACCAACTTGCAGAACCAACATCATTAAACTTTTGGAAATGTTTGGCAAGGTGAAATAGACTATGCTCAACAACATACTAGACGTCTAGAGTATTCAATATTGCAAGTCAAACATGCCTCGTAATTTAAATAAACAATAACATGCAGATTTTTGTATACAAGATACAGTCTTCGCAACATGAAATATGCTTCTAGAAAGTGAACACTCACTAGAAATAACAAAAGCAAGTTTTAATCTGCTTTTAGTAGAAGTACAGCTCAGTCTACTTTCCCGCGTATGCAATAAGACAGGTGCTATGACATACATGATCAGAAGTACATATGAAACTAGACAAGGATCGGCTTCTACTATCATAAATCTACTTAATACAAAACTCTCTCAACAGATGCAGTTACTCGTCACGAGATAAGCAGAACAGACATGGCACTAGGTTGACAAAGTAGATTGCTCACTTTTTGGCATAGGTGATGGCCATGGGATTCTGCGGAGTGATTTTGAAGCCTTGAAGTGCCTGCATGGCTACTGACGACTGCATATCATCATCAAACTCTACAAAGGCGATACCTGGCTTTGCTTCAATCATTCGAACCTCTCTAAAGCCAGGGTATTGTTTGAAAAGAACTTCCAACATCATACAAGTTGTCTCGTATGGTAAATTTTGTATAAAGAGTATGCTGTTTGGCTCCGCAGCTGCTTCTTGTGCACCCGACTTCGCTTGCCAAGATGAAGTCTGCAAATATATTTTTTTTTCAAAAATGAATTAGTAGAATAAAAATGTGATGTTATATCCAGAAGGAAATTTAGGATGAGATACAGGACGCCAAAGTAATTTTTATTTGCAGAAAGAAATGAAAACTCCCATTGACTACCAGCGGTAAGAATTGTTATTGACATTTAAGGATTTTGGTCAGCTGCCTATTGGTTGACAGAGAACAAACGGTTATCTCGTGTCATGCAGTCATAATTCAAGTGGTACAAAGTTGGCATGTGGACGAGTTGTGTGACATGCGCGTGTGTGTGTGTGTGTGAGAGAGAGAGGGAGAGGGAGAGAGTAATATTGGATGGGGTCGCTAACAAGGATGGGCACTCGAGCAGGGAAGTATGGGTGAGATGAAGTAGGTCATAATTGTTGGCTTATTACATATAAAAGAAACTGCAAATATAATATACATAATGGGTATAATAATATGGCACTAATATTTATTGAAATACATGCAATGTACCAATTGAAACAACCTTCTCTACTTCATTTCTTTTTTATACACACTTTTCCTTTCGCAATTCTGTTAAAAATAAAGCGTTCAAAACCCAAGTTATGTACATATTAACTTCCCTAATTGAAAACTAAATCGATCACTGACCCCAGTTCTTAACTTTTTCCCATAATTTCAGTGCAGCTCCATTAAGACAAACATCACAATAAGATATTTTATCACAATATGTTTTGGTTTAGTTTTCTAGTTTGAGTGGGGTCGTTTGACCCCACTAACCTCCATGTGGTCCGCCTACCGGATAAAACTTCCAAAGACGACTGGAGAACTAAAGGAGGTAGATGAACTAGTGATGATTGGTCACTGAAAAATTCAGCTTCCACAAAGCAGCAGGATAAAGCCCAGTTGAACTTGGGGCATGCATCCAAGATGATGCAAAACTGAATGTTGAATAGGGCAAGGGTAATAAGGAAAAAAAATAGCTATAGCAGACTGCATAAATACAAAGAGAACTATCTTATCAGGAAACCAAAGAATTTATGATGAGAAGCAGATGTCAAACAAATACAATTTACAGCCACGACACAAAACAAAATATTAAAAGCATTCAAATGTGATATAGTGGAAGATTACAGGCCAAATGAGTTTCTCACAGACTTTTCACCAAGTCCAGTAACAGCTTCGATACAAAAGTCGCTTCACTTACTTGAGCCATAAGATAGACAAAATTTTCAGACAACACCCAACACTTTCAAGCTGGAGAAGGGGGCAGAGGAGAGTAAAAGGTAACTAAGATAATTCAAACGCAGTGAACTTACAGGTGGGCCTCCATTGGTGTCTGCTCTAGGACCATTACCAGGGGCAGTTTGTGGACCCTCTCTACCGCGTGTCTTTTTTTCAGCTGGATCACCAAAAAATATATATATATATTATTATGTGAAAATTTTAAGTCAATAAATCAAACGAGTAAAGTTAGATGGCAAAACAAAGACGTCTTAGCGAACAATATTGCTAAAGTTTCAACAGTACACGTCATGCACACCCCGAAAAAGAAAAAGAGAGAAATTACATAAAAGAATTAAAAAGCTTCGCAGGTCCAATAACATTTAGACTTTTCTACTTAGTAGATTATTTACTCCATATTACAGGAAAAGATAGGTTGTTCAATGTCTGACATCACAGGTATTTAATTAGTATAATTAGACAAAAAGCTGTCCACGTACAGGCACGACAATTTTTTAAATGATTGTGGATTTCTTCTCTGTTTCAAGGCTATACTATTCCTCCACAACTTCAATTATTATGTTGTACCTGTATCCACACAACTCGTGTTCTATGTTTTAAAAAAAGGGCAATTCTCAAACCCCTCGTACAAGTCCCAAGCATTAATTCACTAATTTTTCAATTTATGTCTTCTCACTCATCATTTTCTTTCCGTTTAATATATATTTGTTCCATGTCAAATTTACGTAAACAAATTTTGCTTATTACAGAAGTATCTTACACTCATTATGAAACATGTGTCCCCTCACCCGTGTCCAAAGTCAAGAAATTTTTCATCGTCCAAAAATCTGACAACTTGGATGTCCACCATTGAGACCCATAATCAAAGTCACAGTTTCAAGGAAATACAGTGTCATTGTGATGGTTTTTTGTTGGAAAGTGTAACCACAGTAGCCACCCATGTAAAAGTAAAACTACTATACACAAGGTACGTGGAATTCCATGCAAAGAAATATGGAGAAGTGCAACTAAAAGGGAGAAAGGAATAGAATGAGTAAGCTGGACAGCATAATTTCACCTTTTTCCTCTTGCTTCTTTTTCTTGTCGTAGGTACCCTCTGCTTTAGCAATGCAATCTGATTTTGATTTGGAATATTGTATTCGCTTCCATCACAAAAATAAAATGAAATTAGATAGTCACATAAAATACAAATTTTAGCTCTAGAAATATAGATCCACAGTGCATATATCTCAACAATGAGAAATCAGAAGCACGCACAACATGGAGAAACAGTTATGAAATTATAATTAAAAACATGCCGCCAAAACCAAATTGTAAAGATTCCAGCTAGCAATCCAAAGAAGCCACTTTTATCCACTTTCATACAGGATTGTGATCAGAATTTGTCTAGAGAAGCATAAGGAATGACGACAATACTAATTACTAAGTGGAACAGAGGAAACTGATAAGGCAACAAAATGACAATAGAATTTTTATCCATGCCAACTACAGAACTAAGATTAATTTCACATAGATACTGAATTCAACATGATTAAATGGTTTCTCCACAGAGGAAAAGAATTCAGCCAACAGGGTGTATTCGCTTTTCCTTTCCCATTTGATATTTTTTGCTGGTTAGGGGGAGGCCAGAATGGAATGAGCAAATGTGAAATTTGATTTAATCAACAATGATCAACACCTTTATTTTAATTGACTGTACCAACAAACAATGAACAGAAAAATTAACGTATACCCTCGAACTTAAAATTGAGAACCGAAAGAGGGAAGGGAAGAAGAAGAATGGACATACTTAGACTGCAAGCAGATATCTCCTAAAAAAGTTAATCTATACTATACATGTATCCAGTTCATCCATAGATATGGTGCAATTCATTGTACCCACCATTGGTTTATCATAAAATGGGAAGTTTTGCATTTGTCGCACTGCATTGCTTGCAGCCGTCACTTCACTGAATACAACCCATGCCTGTCCTCGAAGCTTGGCAGTTTTCAGTGCAACAATGTCCACAATTCTCCCATACTGTGAGAACAAGGCATAAAGAGATCTCTTCAACTCTGTCCAGCATATTAAAGACAAGCAAGAAAATCAACCTCAAAATCATTACACTTAGATATACCGAGCATACATCAATTGACTTGATGTGCAGGGGAGCAAATAGAATAAATATCGAAGTCTTTATCAAGATTGATTTGCAAAATAAACATTCCTTTTTCCATCAACTTTCAAGAGGGGATTACACGCAAGATATGTTTACGCGATTGATTAACATGACTGGAAAGTTAGTGTCAACAACAGATGTGAAGGCTACCGGTGCCCCAAGTGAGAAAGGGAATGCCAACCCCACCAAGCACTAATGTGATTAAAATGTAATAAGAAGAAAGAAAAAAGGCAATGAAAATCTTGATAAAATGCTTTAAATAAAACAAGTGAATCCGTCTCCTAAGAAAGTTAATTTACAACAGACATGTATCCATTTCATGCATGCATATGTAATAGACCTTGTACCAACATATCTAAAAAACAATCAGAAATCTTTGAGCCCTTGGAAAAAAAAAATAAAAAAACTGGCATTAAGGTAATATAATACAAAATCAAATTGGTAAGAGATGATCTAAAGTGGCTGATACTATGCTATGTGCAAAAGTAACAATTTCTTTTCCATGAACCTTACGTCATATTCTGGAAAGGCCTCAACCAAGCTTGCTGGTTGCTTTCATGGTAAAATGATTGTAACATGTCAGGATAATTCATCAGTTATATGAGTGATCATGAGGATCAGAACATCAATTTAAAAATAATACTTTCACAGCTAGATTGAATTTTCTACTAGTTCAAGCTTCCCCACGACTGTGCAGGTGCTCATGGATTGTGATTTATTGATGTCATGTCTGATAGCAAGGATTTTCAGAAAATATTAATCCAAATTTTAATTGTGCGTCTTCCGATGCACTTCCAAGTGCCCAATTCCACATCCAAAACACAAGTGCCAGCAAACATGAAAGTCCATTCATCTTATGAGAAAATGCAAGAAGAAGATAATATTATTTTTAATCAAAAGTAACAGCAAAACTCTACGTGGAAAATTTAAAATTATAATAGCAGGAACACATAATATAATACTTTGCCCCAAGGATTGGTATAAGACTCTCAAAGTCGAAATCTATGAACACAAAATTTCCTACAACCAAAACGACAAACTCGTAGCTAAAGGTACAATCCCCATAATGCAACTGCAATGAAGGTGAGAAAAACCCATTACAGGAAATGCACACCAAGAAATATAAATAAAATTAAAGTATAACCGAATGAAACATGTAGATAATTTTTTTCAGACCAATTACGTTTATTGATATTTATAAAATGTATACCACGAACTACGAAAACCTGGAGTAAAATAATATACTAAAAGAGCAAAAGGGTGAAGAATAACCTTCTTTCTTGACTTTCTCATTGAGGTTCTTTATGTATATAGTCTGATTCGGCGGTATGTCACCGGTAAGCATTGTTGCTGAACGAGTATAGACTGCTGCAGTTGCTCTAGGGTTTGAAACGTAAGGGAAAGAGGGAAGACCGGCTTAGGACTAAACTGTAAAGAAAAAATAAAAACCTTGAAAGAATTGGGGTATGTTTGGCTAAGCTTAAATGATAACTTTAGGGTAAATTCAAAACCAAAAAAGGCAAGTTTGAATATAAATAATCGGCTTAATAGAACAAAACGTCCCTACGTTTGGCACTTATTGCGAAAAACGTCCATACGTTTCATTGTTTTGCATTTTCGTCCTTATTTCAACGTTTCATTGCGGAAAACATCTTTTTTTCACCTTTTTGACGTAAAATGACAAATATATCATTCTAATTAAATAAAAATAAAAAATAACAAAAATAAAGAACAAATTGCAATCTTACTCCTAAACTTTTTTTAAAAAGTGCAAATGAGTGCAAATAAATTATTAAAAATAACTAAAAATAAAAATAAAAACTATTTCTCTCTCCTCTTCTTCTCCTCCCCCTCCCTCAACCTCATCCACCACCACCACCACAAGTAATCTTTTTCCATATACATTTTCACTCATTTCTGAAGCTTTTTTTTGTCAAAAATCATCTTGTTTAAGCTTTTCGTTTTCAAAAATCAAATGCTATGTAGTATATACTTAGATCACAATTAATGCCTAATTAATGACATTTTCTCTTATTACAGGCCCTATAACATAGTTATGATAGATACATAGAGATGCATATATAGAAATCGATCCGAAGCATGGATCGTAATTGTAGTACAATGCAGCTCTCCTCAAGCACGGCACTTTATTAGTTGGAGAGAGCCATAGCTAATGTACTTGGTGTTTGCTAGAATGCGCGGATTGATTTCAGAATCAGTTCCAAATTCACCTCTTTATGTTGTTGCAGTCTGCTATTGATACATTGCACTGTGGTTTTATATCCATCTTGTGGTGGTGGTGGTGAAGGAGGAGGTTGAGGGAGGGGGAGGAGAGGAGAGGAGAGAGAGAGAGAGTTCTTTTTTTGTTATTTTTAATATTTTAATAATTTATTTGTACTCATTTGCACTTTTTAAAAAAGTTTAGGAGTAAGATTGCAATTTGTTCTTTATTTTTCTTTATTTTTTGTTTTATTTAAATAGAAGGGTATATTGGTCATTTTATATCAAAAAATATGAAAAATGATGTTTTCCGCAATGAAACGTTGAAATAAGGACGAAAATGCAAAAAAAAAAAAGAAACGTAGGGAACGTTTTCTGCTATTAAGCAATAAATAATCTATTAATTGATGAAAGTTGAAAATGCGTAAATCACTTAAAATGAACTTTTTACTTTAAAGTCATTATTTGTCTAAAATTAATATAACTTTCTAGGATGAAATTAATATTTGATTTTGACTAGATTGAAATGAGAATTATTAATAGTAGCTTTTAGAAAATACGATTTGCGGCAAGAGTGAGAATATTAAACTGTCTAAATAGAGCTCAAATCTCATATTCCGAATTTGACATCCTCTTAATGCATTTTTAACATTTCGATACATGATCTTCTCTTAATAAAAAGGATGGCTCCAACACATTTTTTTGGATGGCTCAACTCATTGGAGCATCTCCAATTCAACAAGTGACAAGTAAAATGGGAATGGATAAGAACATTTCCAATGGAGTGTGGATTAAATTAATTATGAGTCACGCGTAGAAGAGAGGGACGTAGGGAGAGTTAAGATGATTTATAAAAAATTAAATGTGTGCATCCTCCAAATGAAGATAAATTACAATAATAAAATGGAGGATGTCTAACGTACCTTCAACGGTGGATGGTGTTGCTAGAAACCCTCCACTAATTCATTATCATATAAGTATTTTGGAATGATGTTACATTTTGGCATATTCTCATTCCTTGAGAAAAAGTGATTTGTTTATATGTCAGAATGTTTCGAGGGATAACAAGTTTAAGACAACAATTCTAATTAGTCTAAATGTATTTGAAGATCAAGAAAAAATGTTGTTTAAAAAATTCTTTTACTTTTTATATTAGAAATGGCCATACACACACGAACTTTACATTTCAAAATTCAGGCCTCTTACTTGCACGTGTATGAAACAAAATGAGCCCTTAGAACTCCTGAAATAAAAAATGCTTCGTTTGAAATTTGTTGTTGTCTCGACTTTTCAACAAAAAAAAAAAAAATGAAGGTGAATCCCTCTCGCATTCGTTGCTCTACCATTTCTTTGTTTCCTTAAGCTTTCAAGTGTCGTATGTTGTCACTTTTGTTGCTTGTAGGTTGTTGTTTTCGTCACACTTTATTTCTTCTTCATGTTTATGCCATTTCGACTTCATCGCTGACTCGGAGACTGGAAGAGTGAAGAGAATGAATTGATTTATTATATTTGTAGAAATATACATGTACATTTTTCACGTCAACATAATGTTTGGAAAGGTTTAAAAGTTATCTTCCAAATATTGATTCAAGACTTATCTTTTAAAAAAAGGTAAATTTCAATTGGACTCCTAAACTTTTAATAAGTGTAGCATCTAACTCCTAGAACCACCAAATGTGGCATTTGGATGATTGGATTTTCGAGTTTTGAACAACATTGGGGTAAATTCTATCGACATCAACTATATTTCCAATGTAGTTCAATTTGGTATTGTACTTCAATTTTGTTCGATCGAGTAACTACGCTTTAATTTAATTTAAGGTATTTTTATTTGTTTCTGTAACAACAATTGATGCGTGATAGACAATAATAGGGTTACCCACAAATGATCATTTGTTAATGACATGAAATAAGTATAATTTCATTAAAATAAATGACAAACATCATTTACTGACTTATATGTCACCAATTTTAATCTGTCCAAGTAACAAAATTAGGGAGAGTTATCCAATTGAATACAATTGAAGTACAATTAACTGCTTGAACTACAATGAAAGTATAATTATCGCGAAGTTTGCTCGTAAATATATATTATTTTCATTATTTTATCCATTCCCATGAAAATGTCAATTTGTAAATAAAAATCCTTATATTATTTCACTTTCTTCTTTTTCGTTAGTTCCTTCAATTTTTCTACAGGGAGATCAATTTTTAATTAAAATTTTATAAATATAAATTAAATTGTAATTAATTTTTTATATATTGGCTGTTTGTTTAATTTAATGACTTTCTACATGTTTGAACTTATCAATAATATCGATCATTAAAGATTTCCTTCCTTTTTTTCTATAAGAGTGTATCGAGATGCTACATATTTTTTTCATATATATATTTTGATTGTTTATTTTCTAATTTAGGTAACTTATATTTTTTTGTACGTATTTAAAAATATTTTTATTGATATGAGAAATATATTTTTGTTATTGTTGGAACTAATTGAATTTAATTGTGTTAAATTATTAAATGTGATATTTAATGATGTGGGCCATTGCAATTAATTTGGGTAAATTTGAAAAGTCTCCAATATAGTCTCATAAGTTGATAAGGTGTCTTATATATTGTTAGGAATCTCACATCAAAAGTTTACAAGAAAAAAGACTTGTCTATATAGTGAGATGTGTGAACAAGCTATAATTTAATAAGTGACTTACAATTTGGACAACTTTGGCTAGCCACCACTAGAACTACTCACGTCACGCCCTGACTCGCGCACGTCGTAAAGTTTGCAATAGGCGGTTTATAAGTGCACTTCGCACGTACGCATCGTCACAGGGAGTTGGGGAGCCTTATAGTTTTTGAAAATGGACTCATGATTCGATGACATGGCAATATGAGGCTCGATAAGTTGGCATCCTAGGTGGCACACACGTAACATGTGGCGTCACTTCGTCCTGCGTGACGTTGGCTCACTTCAATCTCTATAAATAGAGACCTCCAGATTCATTTTTCGACACATCAAATCAATTAAAATACATTTAATTTTTAAATTTATTCTCTCTCCAAATTATGTTTAAAAAAATTCTTTCAAATATATTTGTGATTATTCAACGATCATTCTTTGGTTTGACCGATAAGGTTGGTATTGTGTAATATCGATTTTGAAAGGAGCATTGTATCTTAGAGACAGACGTCCATAATCTTGTTTACACTTTATTGTGGGCGAAGTCTGTCTTGAGAAGATTTGATATGGCATACCTCGCTTCATCTACTGCATTTCATTTTCTGTTTATTTTATTTATTCTTTCGATTGGGATAGTCGAATTTCCGACAACATTCTTAAGGCAAACTTATTTTCCTTTCTTCTATATTTCTTTTATTGTTTATTTTTTGTAATTGTGGTTTTACAGAAAATTGAGAGTACTGTTGAAAATTATGCTAGTGATGTGATTGCTCTAAATTCTGGTTCCAATCAATTTGTTATGCCATCGGCTTCACAACATGAGAAATTGGAAAAATTCAATGGCACGGATTTCAAACGTTGGCAACAGAAGATGCTGTTCTATTTGACAACATTGAACTTAGTAAAGTTTCTGCGTGAAGAATGTCCCGCACAAACATCGAAAAATGCTATTGATAAAAATACTCAGTTAGCCATTGAAGCATGGAAACATGCAGATTTCTTATGCC